>JAREIK010002133.1:413954-456090 GCA_029783825.1 Sapria himalayana
TTGTATAATAATATAATTTGCTTTGCTTCTGAATCATTTTAGGTTTTGTAAATATATTTTTAATTGATATCTATCTTATTATTATAGATTATTAAGCTATTTTTCATCATTTTAGAATATTATCAATAAAAATATTTCATATTGAATTTAGATGATATATAATATATAATGATTATTTTAACTAAATATTATATTCACTTTTGAAAAAAATTTTAAAATTATTATATTTTCAAAGGTTTTAAACTTTTAAAATGTCAAAAAAAAAAATTTTTTTTTCTTTGTTATTTTATTGTTTAAATAAAACCTATACACCACTAAATGCCTAAGCATTTAAATCACTAAAGTACAAATTTCTGATACCCCTATATAGATAATCCTTTAAATCGGTATACCCTAAATAATAATTAATAATTTTCATTTTTATTTGTTTTCATTATAATTTAAAAAATTCATTTTGATCGTTTAGTTTTTTATTTTTATATATGTATTAATTATAAAATAAATTATAAGTTAAATATTTAATTTATAAAATTATCTTTCTTCAAAAAATTGATAAGCTTATAAAAGAATAAAAATTTAAAAACAAATAATTATTATTTAGTATTATATTATGCTTTGATTTTGAATCATTTTAGGTTTTTATATTATATTTTCAGTAATATCATTCTTATTCATAATAGATTTTTAATTTATTTTTTGATAATTATTAGAATATCTATAAATATAATTATCTATATTTAATTATATGATATATAATAATAATAATTATTATAAATAAATATTGTATTCAATTTTGATAAAAATTTAAAAATTATTATATTTTCAAAGGTTATAATCTTAAAAAATGAGAAAAATAATAAAAATAAAATTTTAGTTTTTTTATTTTTTAAATAAAACCTATAGACTATTAAATGCTTACTTACTTAAATTAGTAAGCTCATAAACCCCGAAACACCTAAATACATAAACATTTTAACATCTATAAACTACATAATAAATAATAAATCTCATTTTTATTTCTATTTATTTTAATTTTTAATTACTTATAGTTTAATTATTTAGAAAAATTAATTACAAAATAAATTTCGAGTAAGACAAATATTATTTAAATAATTTATTATTAATCAAAAAAAATATAAGCTTATAAAAAAAGGATAAATTTAAAAATTATATATTATTATTTAGTAATATATTTTGATATGATTTTGAATCATTTTGAGTTATGTAAATATATTTTAATTAATATGTATATTATTAATAATAGTTTATTAATTTAATTTTTGATCATTATTATTATATCTATCATTAAAATTGTTTATATTGAATTTATATGTTATATAATTAGTAAGATTAATATAATTATACATAGTATTCACATTTCAAAAAATTTTAAAAATTTTTTTATTTTCAAAGGTTATAACCTTTGAAAATTAAAAAAAAAATCTAAAAAAAATAAACCACTAAATACCTAAAAACATAAATTGATAAACTCCTGAACGAAAAATTACTAAATAATGAAACTATTATTCCGGTATACCACATATAATAAAACATAAATCTAATTTTAATTTGTATTCATTATAATTTTAAATATTCATTTTAATTATTTATTAGTTTATTTTTTATAGAAATATTAATCACAAAATAAATAATGAGCGAGACAACTTTAATTTTAATAATTTATTTTTAATCAAAAAAAATATAAGCATATAAAAAAAGTAAAAATTTAAAAACAAAAAATTATTATTTAGTAATATATTTTTCTTTGATTTTGAATTATTATATATAGGTTTTGCTATTATATTTTAATTGTAATCAATCTTATTAAGAATAATTTATTAATTTATTATTTCATCAATTTTATAATATCTAACAATAAAATTACTAATATTAAATTTAAATGACTTATAATTATTAAGATTCTTATAACTAAATTTTATATTTACATTTGAAAAAAATTTAAAAATTATTATATCTTCAAAGGTTATAACCTTGATGAAATTTATAAAAATCACAAAAATAATTTTTTGTTATTTTATTATTTAAATAAAACTTATAAACAACTAAATTCCTAAACATTTAAATCTCTAGACTTCTAAACCCCAAAACACCCAAAATACTAAACCAATAAACCTATATAACGTAAATAATAAATAATAAATCTCATTTTTATTTGTATTCATTATAATTTTAATTATTCATTTTAATTATTTTTTAGTTTATTTTTATAAAAATATTAATTACAAAATAAATAATGAGTGAGACATATATAATTTAAATAAATTATTTTTTATGAAATAAAATATAAGCTTATAAAAAGAAACAAAATTTCAAAAATTTAAAATTTTATTTAGTAATATAATTTACTTCGATTTTGAATTATTTTGGGTTCAGGAAATATATTCTAATTAATATCTATCTTATTAATAATAGTTTATTAATTTATTTTTTGATCATCAAAATAATATATTTTAATAAAATTTTTTATATTGAATTTACATCAAATATAATTATTAAGATTATTATAACTAAGTATTGTATTCATATTTTAGAACCATTAAAAAATTATTATATTTTCAAAGGTTATAACCCTTGCAAATCACGAAAATTCATAAAGTTAAATTTTTTGTTATTTCATTGATTAAATAAAACCTATAAACACCTAAATGTGTAAACATATAAATCAATAAATTCAATAACCCCTAAACCACAATAAACTTAAACCATTAAATAGGTATACCCTAAAAATTATTCATAAATCTCATTTTTATTAGTATTCATTATAATTTTATATTTACATTTTAATTATTTATTAGTTTTTTTTATAGAAATATAATTTAAAAGATAAATTAATAGTGAGTCAAATATAATTTAAATAATTTATTTTTCATCAAAAAATATATAAGTTTATAAATGGATACAAAAATTTAAAAATTCAAAATTAATATTTAGTAAAATATTTCACTTTGATTTTAAATCATTTTAGGTTTTGTAAATATATTTTAAACAAAATTTATCTTATTAATAATTGTTTATTAATCTTTTGTATGATCATTATTATAATATATATCAATATAATTGTTTATATTAATTTTACATAATATATAATTATTAAGATTATCATAACTAAATATAGTATTCTCATTTAAAAAAAATTTAAAAATTGTTATAGCTTAAAAGGTTATATCCTTCAAAAATGAGAACAAATAACAAAAATTTTTTTTTTGTTATTTTATTTTTTAAATATAACCTATAAACTACTAAATGCCTAAACACTAAAATCACTATATTCTTAAATCCAAAAACTCCTAAATATATAATCTTTTAAACCTGTATATTTTATCTTATTAATAATAGTTTTATTTAATATCTATCTTATTAATATATTTTACTTTGATTTTGAATCATTTTAGGTTTTGAAATTAATTTAATTTAATATCTATCTTATTGATAATAGTTTATTAATTTATTTTATTATCGTCATCATAATATCTATAAAATAAATTATTTATATTGAATTTACATAATATATAATTATTTAGATTATTATAACAAAATAATATTTTCACATTTTAAAAAAATGTAAAAATTATTGAGTTTTCCAAGGTTATAAAAAGATAAATTTTTTGTCATTAGATTTTTTAAATAAAATCTATAAACCACAAAATACCTATATTCTTAATGACTAAACTCCTAAACCCTGAAGCCCATAAATACATAAGCCTTTAAATTAGTATACGCTAGAGAATAAATAATAAATCTCATTTATATTAATATTCATTATAATTTTAATTATTCGTTTTAATTATTTATTAGTTTATTTTTTTTAATATTAATTACAAAATAAATTATTAGTGAGACGGATATAATTTAAATAATTTATTTTTCATCAAAAAAATATAAGATTATAAAATGAGGCAATATTTTTTAAACAAAATATTATTATTTAGTAATTTATTTTAATTTAATTTTGAATAATTTTAGATTTTACAATTATATTTTAATTTATATCATTCTAATTAATAATAGTTTATTAATTTATTTATTGATCATTATTATAATATCTATTAATAAAATTATTTATATTGATTTTACATTATATATAATTATCAAGATTATTATAACTAAAAATTATATTCACATTTAAAAAAATTTAAAATTATTATAAATTCAAAGGTTACAACCTTCAAAAATTAAAAAAATTCAAAAAATTAAATTTTTTATTTTTTAATTCTTTAGATAATAACTATAAATCACTGAAGGTCTAAACACTTAAATCACTAAACTCCTAAACCCAAAAACACCTAAATACTTAAACCATTAAACCGGTATATCCTGAATAAGAAATAATAAATCTCAATTTTATTTGTATTCATTATAATTTTAAATAATTATTTTAATTATTTATTAGTTTATTATAATAAAATTATAAATTACAAAATAAATTATGAGTAAGACAATTAAATTTAAATAATTTATTTTTAATAACAAAAATATAATGTTGTAAAAAAAGCAAAACAATAAAAAGATTATTATTAAGTAAAATATTTTACATTGATTTTGAATAAATTTAGATTTTGCAAATATATTTTAAATAATATCTATCTTATTAATAATAGTTTATTAAATTATTTTTGATCATTATTATAATATCTAGCAATGTAATTATTTATATTAAATTTAAATTACTTATAATTATTAAGATTTTTATAACTAAATATTATATTTACATTTGAAAAAAATTTCAAAATTATTATATTTTCAAAGGTTATAACCTTCAAAAATTAAAAAAATATATAAAAATAATGTTTTTGTTATATCATTGTTTAAATGAAACTTATAAACCACTAAATGACTAAACACTTAAACCTCTAAACTCCTAAACACAAAAGCGCCTAAATACTTAAACTTTTAAACTCATAAGCCTTAAATATAATTTAAATAATTTATTAAAATATTAATTACCAAATAAATTATGAGTGATACAAATATAATTTAAATAATTTATTTTTCATCAAAAAAAATATAAGCTTATAAAAAATAGCAAAAACTAAAATAAAATTATTATTTAGTAATAAATTTTACTTGGATTTTAAATATTTTTAGGTTTTGCAATTATATTTTAATTTATATATATCATATTAATAATAGCATAATAATTTACTTTTTGATAATTGATATCATATCTATGAATAAAATTGTTTATAATTAGTATATATTATATATAATTATAATGATTATTATTACTAAATATTGTATTCACATTTTTAAAAAATTTTAAAATTATTATATTTTCAAAGTTTATAACCTTTGAAAATATGAAAAAATATCAAAAATAATTTTTTTGTTATTACATTGTTTAAATAAAACCTATAAACCAATAAATGCATAAAAACATAAATCACTAAAGTCATAAACGAAAAAACCTCAAAATACTTAAAATATTAAATTGGTACACATTAATAAAAATTCATAAATCTCATTTTAATTTTTATTCAGTATAATTTTAAATTTTTATTTTAATTATTTATTAGTTTATTTTTATAGAAATATTAATTACAAAATAAATTATTAGTGAGACAGATCTAATTTAATTTAGACTGGTATACCCAAAATAATAAAGAATAAATCTCAATTTTATTTTTTTATTATAATTTTAAATATTCATTTTAATTATTTATTTGTTTATTTTTATATAAATAGTAATTAAAAAATAAATTATTAATTAGACAAATATAATTTATATAAATTAATTTTCATCAAAAAAATATGGATAAACTTTTTAAAAGAAAATCAAATTTCAAAACAACAAATTATTATATACTAATATATTTTGATTTATTCTGAATCATTTTAGGTTTTTTATTATATTTTAATTGATATCTATCTTATTAATTATTGATTATTAATTTATTTTTTAATCATTTTTAGAATATTTATCAATAATATTGTTTATATTGAATTTATATCATATATAAATATAGTGATTATTATAACTAAATATTAAATTCACATTTGAAAAAATTTTAAAAATTATTATATTTTAAAATTTAATAACCTTTGAAAATATCAAAAAATAATAAAAATAAATATTATGTTATTTTAATTTTTAAATAAAACCTATAAACCACTAAATACATACATAGTAAAATAAGTAAACTCCTAAGGCCTGTAATGCCTAAATACATAAACAATCAAACTACTATATACTAGTTAATAATTAAGAAATCTATTTTTTATTTCAATTTAGTATTTTTTTAAATATTCATTTTATTTATATATAAGTTTATTTTATAAAAATATTTATTACAAAATAAATTATGAGTGCAACAAATATAATTTAAATAGTTTATTTTTAATCAAAAAATATATATACGCTTATAAAAGAAGTAAAATTTTAAAAATTAAAAATTATTATCCAGTAATATTTTTTACTTTAATTTTGACTCAATTTGGGTTTTGTAAATATTTTTTAATTAATATCTATCTTATTATTAATAGTTTATTAATTTAATTTTTAATCATTAATATAATATCTATCAATAAAATTGTTTATATCAAATTTATATGATATATAATTATTAAAATTATTATAACTAAATATTGTATTCACATTTCAAAAAATTTTAAATATTATTATATTTTCAAAGGGTATAACCTATGAAAATGACAAAAAATTACAATTTTTTTTTGTTATTTTATTGTTTAAATTAAACCTATAAAACACTAAATGCCTAAAAACATTAATCGCTAAACTCCTAAACGACAAAACTTTTAAATACTTAACTATTAAATTGGCATACATTAATAATAAAGCATAAATCTCACTTTAATTTTTATTAAGTGTAATTTTAAATTTTTATTTTAATTATTTTTCAGTTTATTTTTATAGAAATATTAATTACAAAATAAATTATTAGTGAGACAGATCTATTTTAAATAATTTATTTTTTATCAAAAAAATATATATTGTTATAAAAAGAGGCCAAATTTTAAAAATAAAAATTTATTATTTCGTAATATATTTTATTTTGATTTTGAATAATTTTAGTTTTTGCAATTATATTTTAATTTATATTATTCTTATTAATAATAGTTTATTAATTATTTATTTATCATTATTATAATATCTATTAATAAAATTATTTATATTGAGTTTACATTATATATAATTATTAGGAATATTATAACTAAATATTATATTAACATTTTAAAAAAATAAGATTTATTATATTTTCAAAGGTTATAACCTTCAAAAATTAAAAAAAAAATCAAAAAATTTAATTTTTTTATTATTTAAATAAAAACTATAAATAACTAAAGTCCTAACCACTTAAATCACTAAACCCCAAAACTCCTAAATACTTAAACCATTAAACTAGTATATCCTAAATAATAAATAATAAATAATAAATCTCAATTTTATTAGTATTCATTATAATTTTAAATATTCATTTTAATTATGTATTAGTTTATTTTTATAGAATTATAAACTAAAAATAAATTTTGTGGAAGACAAATATAATTTAAATAATTTACTTTTAATAACAAATAATATAAACTTATAAAAAGAAGCAAAACATCAAAAAAATTATTATTTACTATTATATTTTACTTTGATTATGAATAAATTTATGTTTTGCAAATATATTTTTAAAAATATCTATCTTATAAATAATAGTTTATTAATTTATTTTTTGATCATTAATATAATATCTATCAATATAATTATTTATATTGAATTAACATGATATATAATTATTAAGATTATCATAACTAAATATAGTATTCACATATAAAAAAATTTAAAAATTGTTATATTTTCAAAGGTTATAACATTCAAAAATGAGAAAAAATAACAAAAATAATTTTTTGTTATATCATTGTTTAAATAAAACTTATAAAACATTAATGCCTAAATACATAAATCTCTAAACTCCTTAACCATGAAGCCCATGAATACTTATACCTTTAAACTCATAAACCTTAAATATAATTTAAATAATTTATAGAAATATTAATTACAAAATAAATTATGAGTGATAAATATAATTTAAATAATATATTTTTCAACAAAAAAATATATAAGCTTATAAAATGATGCAACAACTAAAAAAAAGTATTATTTATTAATAATTTCTAATTTGATTTTGAATCATTTTAGGTTTTTTAATTATTTTTTAATTTATATCTATCATATTAATAATAGTTTATTAATTTATTTTTTGATAATTGATATAATATTATCAATAAAATTGTTTATATTTAGTTTATATTATATATAGTTATAATAATTATTATTACTAAATATTGTATTCACATTTTTAAAAAAGTTTAAAATTATTATATTTTCAAATGTTATGACATTTGAAAATTTGAAAAAATATCAAAAATAAATTTTTTGTTATTTCATTATTTAACTAAAATCTATAAACCATTAAATGCCTAAATACTTTAATCAATAAAATCTAAATCTCGAAAACCCTAAATAGATAAATTTTTTAAACAGGTATATCTTAAATTATAAATAATAAATCTCATTTTTATTTTTTTTCATTTTAATTTTAAATATTCATTTTAATTTTTTATTAGTTTATTTTTATATAAATATTAAATACAAAATAAATTATAAGTTAGAAAAATATAATTTATATAAATTATTTTTCAACAAAAAAATATAGATAAACTTATTAAAAGAATAAAAAAATTAAAAACAAAAAATTATTATATAGTAATATATTTTACTTTGTTTCTGAATTAATTTACGTTTTGTAATTATATTTTAATTGATATCTAACTTATTAATAATAAATTATTAATTTATTTTTTGATCAATATTAGAATATTTATCAATAAAAATATTTATATTTAATATATATGATATATAAATTTAATATTAATTATAACTAAATATTGTATTCACTTTTGAAAAAAATTTTAAAATTATTATATTTTCAAAGATTATAACCTTTGAACATGTGAAAAAACGAAAAAAATAATTTTTTTATTATTTTATTATTTAAATAAAACTTATAAATCACTAAATGCCTAAACACTTAAATCACTAAACTACAAAATCCCAATACCCCTATATAGATAATCGTATAAACGAGTATCCCCTAAATAATAATTAATAAATCTCATTTTTATTTGTTTTCATTTTAATTTAAAAAATTCATTTTGATTGTTTAGTTTTATATATATATTAATTATAAACTAAATTATGAATTAAAAATATAATTTATAAAAATTATTTTTCATCAAAAAGTAGAGAAGCTTATAAAAAGAATAAAAACTTAAAACAAATTATTATTACGTAATAAATTTTTCTTTGCTTTTGAATCATTTTAGGTTTTGATATTATATTTTAAGTAAAATCAATCTTATCCATAATAAATTTTTAATTTATTTTTTGATAATTATTAGAATATCTATCAATAAAATAGTTTATATTGAATTTATATGATATATAATTTTTATGATTATTATAAATAAAAATTTATTCACGTTTGAAAAACATTTAAAACTTATTATATTTTCAAAGGTTATAATCTTTGAAAATATCAAAAAATAATAAAAATAATTTTTTTTTATTTTTTTTTTAAATAAAACCTATAAACCACTAAATGCATACATAGTTAAAACAGTAAACTCCTAAACCCCATAATGCCTAAATACATATACCATTAAACTACTATATACTACTTAATAATTAATAAATCTAATTTTTATTTCGATTTATTATAATTTTAAATATTCATTTTAATTATTTATTAGTTTATTTTTATTGAAATATTTATTACAAAATAAAGTATGAGTACGACAAATATAATTTAATTAATTTATTTTTAATAAAAAAAATATATGGTTCTAAAAGAAATAAAAATTATAAAATTAAAAATTATTATCCAGTAATATATTTTACTTTAATTTTGAATCAATTTTGGTTTTGTAAATATTTTTTAATTAATATCTATCTTTTTATTAAAAGTTTATTAATTTAATTTTTGATCATTATTATATTGTCTATCACAAAAATTGTTTATATTAAATTTATATGATATATAATTTTTAATATTATTATAACTAAATATTGTATTCACATTTCAAAAAAATGTAAATATTATTATATTTTCTAAGGTTTACCTATTAAAATATTGTATTGCTAAACTCCTAACGACAAAACATCTAAATACTTAAACTATTCAATTGGTATACATTAATAATAAATCTTAAATCTCATTTTAATTTTTATTCAGTATAATTTTACATTTTTATTTTAATTATTTATCAGTTTATTTTTATAGAAATATTAATTATAAAATAAATTATTAGTGAGACGGATCTAATTTAAATTAAACCCGTATCACTAAATAATAAATAAAAAATAATAAGTCTCATAATTTTTTTTTATAATTTTAAATATTAATTTTAATTTTTTATTTGTTTATTTATATATAAATATTAATTACCATATAAATTATGAGTTAAACAAATATAATTTATATAAATTATTTTTCATCAAAAAAATATAGATAAACTTATTAAAAGAAAAAAAAATTCAAAAACAAAAAATTATTATATAGTAATATATTTTTGTTTGCTTCTGAATCATTTTAAGTTTTGTAATTATATTTTAATTAATATCTATCTTATTATTAATGGATTATTAATTTATTTTTTGATTATTATTAGAATATTTATCAATATAATTGTTTATATTGAATTTATATAATATATAAATATAATGATTAGTATAACTAAATATTGTATTCACATTTGAAAAAAATTTATAAATTATTATATTTTCCAAGGTTATAACCTTTGAAAATATCAAAAAAAAATAAAAATAAATTTTTTGTTGTTTTATATTTAAAAAAAACCTATAAACCACTCAATGCCATGGGTGCTCATGGGACGAGACAAGATAGGGATTACAAATCTTCAGTCCCTTCCCACAGTTTAGTGATTTTTTTGAAGATCCAGGCTCATCTCATAGGTTGAAAATATTTGGATGTGACAGGACAGAGATGGGGGATTTTGGGTAGGATGAAACGGTTCGAGGACAGAATGGAGTTCGGACATTTTTTTCAATTTATTTTCTTTAAACCGGCCAAGTTAGTTCTTGTGGAAACCTTTTGTTGTACAATTTATCGTTCCTTAGTTATGTATCTTTAAACCTCAAATTGGGCCAATTTTGTTTTGTCAAATAGGCTAAATACCGCAAACGAGTTCCATTACCTTGTCAAAAGTATTGATGTGCAGAAAAGGATAGAAATGTTAAATAGAACGGGACCTAGTTATGTGCTTAATCTGGTTCATTGTTTTTTCACAAGTTGGCTTTGTTGACTATAGTGAAATTTAACCATAATAGCAATACTACATTTTTTAAATAATTACTTAAAATATTAAGGAATAGCTAAAGATGACCACAAATATTGGTAGCAACAATTACTATTTAAGTAATTAGTAAAATTAGGCAGCTTAATATAACAAAAAAAATACAACTAATAACAACCATGATAATAATAATTTCAAAGGTTCGTCCAGCAACAGCAATGAAAATCCAAACCCAATTAATTATCTTTTCTACAACTCCTCCCTTTGCTTCATCCACTATAGAAGGACAACCAAAGATGAAAACGTGTTAATCATGTAGACATAAATTTATAAGATGAAAGAGTAATAAAAAAACAAAATATTACCTTATAAAATTTAATACACCCATTCCAAATTTAGTTGGCCAACTATACTTGGAAGAATATTTGGATCTTGTGACCCCTCTGAAAATTGTAATTGAACCATATTTTTATTAAATTTAATGAATAAAATAAGTAAAAGTTAAATTAAAATTTACAAGATTTGTATACTAACCTGATTCAATATCATCAAGGACTTGAACTAATTCTTCAATTTCAATTGGTTTGTTTGAGCATCTCAACCAATCTTGTATACATATGAGAACTTCAGCTGTAATAGGTGTTAAAGAACTCCTAAATTTATCTAAAGTTCTCCCCCCAGTGCTAAATGTAGATTCTTAGGCCATAGTAGATGCTTGGATAGCAAATACATCCCTTGCTACATTTGCCAAAGAAGGATACCTAACCTCATTTACCTTCCACTAGTTTATAAGATCAAAATCAATTCGATTTTTTTCAAGTTTATCCTCCAAGTACCTATCCAACTCTTCCAAAGCTGCAACTTCTTGTTCTTTCTCCAATTCAACAAAAAAATCATCAACATAAGTATCACTACCATCAAATAAATCATCATTTTTCTTCAACAGAGTTGAAGAGAAATTATCTTCTTTTGATTCATCTTCATTTAAATATTTATAATCATCAATCATCTCATTTAAAGCATTTATAACCTTTTTCGCCAAATTTTTAGCCAATTCCTTTCTATAATGCTAAGAGTACTTAACCTTGAGATATTTGAGCTTATATCTAGGATCCAACACTTCCTACAAAAAGCATAATATTTGTTGACTGAAGAGAACCCCAATATTTGTTGAATTTATGCCACATTTTCATACCGATTTTAGACACCATTGTATCTCTACTATTTTTACAAAACTCATGTTTTTTCAAAATTCGAATAATCTCATGAAAATAAACACTAGAGGTAGAATATTATGAGCCAAAAAATATACAAGTTATCTCATAAAAAGATTTCAAGAAACGAGACAAAAATTTGGGGTTTGTTCAGTCTCTCTCAGTTTGAACGTTTGAACCAAACTCCTTCAAAAACCTTTTGTCTTTGTCCTCCAACTTATCAACTACTTTTTGATATTTTATATCAGTTTGTATCATCAAATAAGTTGAATTCTATCTTGTAGGACAATCTAATTGCAATAAAGATCCATATGTCAAGTTTGCTTCTTGAACACATAACATAAACATATCTAATCTTTTAGGACTGCTCCTCACATATTTTACCACACCTCTAATTTTTTGAATAGCACCTTCAACTACCACAATGAAATCTCTGACAAATAAGTTTAGGATATGAGCACAACATCTCATATGAAATTGCTCGCCTCTCAAAGGTACAAAACTTTTCTTCACAAGCATTTTTTTCAAATGTTCAACTGCAACATTATTATTTGATGCATTGTCAACAGTAATGCACATCAACTTTCTCCAACCTCATTCATTCATGCAAAACTCAATAGATTTTCTAATATTAACTTTAGAATGACATTTAATTACGCAAAAGTACAAAAGCCTTTTATGCATATTTCTTTGAGAATCAATGAAATGAACAATCAAACATATATAAGACAAATTTTGAATGCTAGTCCAAGTGTCAGTAGTCAATGAAACTTTACAACAATGAGATGATATGCTATAAAATAATTTCTTCTTTTCCTTTACAAACAAAGAAAAACAATCCCTCAATATAGAGTGCCTAGAAGTAATTTTAAATTGAGGCACACTAACTTCACAAAACTCCTTAAACTCATCCCTCTCAACAAAACAAAAAGGCAATTCATCTTTTATGATCATTTTCACCAAAGCCTCCTTAACTAGTTGTTGATCAAATTGCCAACAAGTTAATTTGTTATCCTCTGAACTAGTACCTTTAGTGAAACTCAACAAAGATTGTGACTTGTCTTTACCTTTGGGAGCTTCTATTAATTCTTTTGTGTGTGGAAATTTTCTACAAGTCTCTCTCAAGTATTTCCATAAACCCGAAGTACATTGATTACTTTTTGCCAAGTATTCTTTCCTACGCCATATACAAGCTGTCCTACTAGTTTCATTTCCCTCTGAATCAACTAATATCTCATAAGTTTTCCAAACAGCTGACTTATACTTTTTATGAGCTTGAGGTTCAGATGTACCTTGTCTTTCTTTTACAATTGGAATTGAAGACCCTGCCGTAACAATAGGAGGGTTCATGAAAAAATGAAGATTGGATTTAACAGTAATTTGATCATTTGAGATGTGATCATCTTCAATTTATTGTATTTTTCGTTTACCGCTGGATTGTGCCATCTGCATTGCCATTAATTAATATGATATGTTAAGCATAAATACATATAAATATTTCAAACAAGGAAGCTCTTCAAAACTGACTGTAATTCATTCAGCCCACTCATTTGGTCCAACCACAACACAACAACCAATACACAACAAAACTGACTGAAACACATAATAATAATAATTAATCATTCAATTATTGTCAGAAAAACAAACCAAAAGGTTGGTGGCATTTGTGACACAGTGGAGGCAACCATAAGTGAGACGGACAAGGGTAGGACCTAACTGAACACAGCTGGAATGGCGTGAGGTGGCCTGGAACTCGTCGGAACAACAATAGGTGCATTGGAATTAGAATGGGTAGTAGCAGAATTGATGGCATCTTCATGTTATATATATATATATATATATATATATATATATATATATATATATATATATTCCTGGTTCTAGTATAGGTTTTTTAGGATGGGATGGTTCTCGGGATGGATATTGCTTAAGATCCGGATCCGTCCCAAAAGAAAAAATACGTGACAAAATGGGACAGGAAAGTCAAAGTCAACGGATTTTCTCACTCCTAATTCTTTTGGGATAAGACTTCGAGTTGGGTCACTAATCTCCGAGTCCCATTAGCAGCCCTACTGGGTGCGTATAAAGTTAAATCAGTAAACCTCAAAGCCCCATAATGCCTAAATACATAAACCATTAAACCGCTAAATAATACTTAATAATTAATAAATCTAATTTTTATTACTATTTATTATATTTTTAAATATTAATTTTAATTATTTATTAGTGTATTTATTTATAAATATTTATTACAAAATAAATTATGAGTAGGAAAAATATAATTTAAATAATATATTATTTATCTAATAAAAATATACACTTATAAAAGAAGTATAAATTTAAAAATTAAAAATTATTATCAAGTAATATAAGTTACTTTAATTTTGAATCATTTTGGGTTTTGTAAATATTTTTTAATTAAAATCTATCTTAATATTAATAGTTTATAAATTGAATTTTTGATCATTATTATAATATCTATCAATAAAATTATTTATATTAATTTTATATGATATATAATTATTAATATTATTATAACAAAATATTGTATTAAAATTTTAAAAAATTTTGAATATTATTATATTTTCAAATGTTATATCCTATTAAAATGATAAAAAATTATAGAAAATCTTTTTGTTACTTTATTTTTTTAAATAAAACCTATAAACCACTAAAAGCCTAAAAACATAAATCGCTAAACTCCTAATGACAAAACCTCTAAATACTTATATCATTAAACTTGTATACATTAATAATAAATCTAAATCTCATTTTTATTCATAATAATTTTAAATTTTTATTTTAATTATTTATCAATTTATTTAATAGAAATATTAATTACAAAATAAATTATTAGTGAGACAGATCTATTTTAAATTAAACTGATATCCCTAAATAATAAATAATAAATCTCATTTTTTTTTCAATATAATTTTAAATATTCATTTTAATTATTTATTTGTTTATTTATATATAAATATTAATTATAAAATAAATTGAGTGGGACAAATATAATTTATATAATTTAATTTTCATCAAAAAAATATTGATACAATTTTTAAAAGAAAAAAAAAATTTCAAAACAAAAAATTATTATATAGTAATATATTTTGTTTTTCTTCTGAATCATTTTAGGTTTTGTAATTATATTTTAATTGATATCTATCTTATTAATAATAGATTATTAATTTATTTTTTGATCATTATTAGAATATTTATCAATAAAATTGTTTATACTTAATTTATATGAAATATAAATATAATAACTTTTATAACTAAATATTGTATTCACATTAAAAAAAATTTAAAAATTATTATATTTTCAAAGGTTAACCTTTGAAAATATCAAAAAATAATAAAAAAAAATTTTTATTATTTTATTTTTTTAATAAAACCTATAAACCAATAAAAGCATACACAGTTAAATCAGTAAACTCCTAAACCTCATAATGCCTAAATAAACAAACCATTAAACCGCTATATACTACTTTATAATTAATAAATCTAATTTTTATTTCTATTTATTATAATTTTAAATATTCATTTTAATTATTTATTAGTTTATTTTTATAGAAATATTTATTACAATATAAATTATGAGTGCTACATATATATTTTAATTAATTTATTTTCAATCAAAAAAAATATATGCTTATAAAAGAAGTAAAAATTTAAAAATTAAAAATTATTTTATCGTAATTTATTTTACTTTAATTTTTAATCAATTTGGGTTTTGTAAATATTTTTTAATTAATATCAATCTTTTTATTAATAGTTTATTAATTTAAATTTTGATCATTATTATTTTATCTATCAATAAAATTATTTATATTGAATTTATATGATATATAATTATTAATATTATTATAACTAAATATTGTATTCCAAATTCAAAAAATTTTAAATATTTTTATATTTTCAAAGGTTATAACCTATTAAAATCAAAAAAAAATTACAAATTTTTTTTAGTTATTTTATTGTTTATATAAAACCTATAAGCCACTAAATGCCTAAAAACATAAATTGCTAAACTCCTTAACGACAAAACCTATAAATACTTAAATCATTAAATAGGTGTACATTAATAAAAAATCATAAATCTCAATTTAATTTTTATTAAGTATAATTTTAAATTTTTATTTTAATTATTTATAAGTTTATTTTTATATAAATCTTAATTACAAAATAAATTATTAGTGAGACATATCTAATTTAAATAATTTATTTTTTATCAAAAAATAATATATCTTTATAAAAAGAGGCAAAATTTTAAAAACAAAAATGTATTATTTAGTAATATATTTTATTTTTATTTTGAATCATTTTAGATTTTGCAATTATATTTTAATTTATATCATTATTATCAATAATAGTTTATTAATTTTTTTTATCATTATTATAATATCTAATAATAAAATTATTAATATTGAGTTTACATTATATATAATTATTAAGATTATTATTACTAAATATTATATTCACATTTAAAAAAATAAAAAATTATTATATTTTCAAAGGTTATAACCTTCAAAAATTAAAAAAAATCAAAAAATTAAATTTTTTATTTTTTCATTCTTTAAATAAAAACTATAAATCACTTAAGGCCTAAACACTTAAATCACTAAACCACGAAATGCCTAAATACTTAAAACATTAAACTAGTATATCGTGAATAATAACTAAGAAATCTCAATTTTATTTCTATTCATTATAATTTTAAATATTCATTTTAATTATTTATTAGTTTATTTTTATAGAATTAAAAATTAAAAATAAATTATGAAGAAGACAAATATAATTTAAATAATTTACTTTTAATAAAAAAAAATAAACATATAAAAAGAAGCAAAACATCAAAGAAAGTATTATTTTGTAATATATTTTATTTTAATTTTGAATAAATTTACGTTTTGCAAATATATTTAAAATAATATCTATCTTATTAATAATAGTTTATTAATTAATTTTTTGATCATTAATATAATATATTTCAATATAATTGTTTATATTTAATTTATATGATATATAATTATTAATATTATCAAAACTAAATATAGTATTCACATTTAAAAAAATTTTAAAATTGTTCTATTTTCAAAGGTTATAACCTTCAAAAATGTTAAAAAATGGCAAAAATAGAGTTTTTGTTATATCATTGGTTAAACAAAACTTATAAACCATTAAATGCATAAATATATAAATATCTAAACTCATAAACCCCGAAGCCCCTAAATACTTAAACCTTTAAATCGTAAACCTTAAATATAATTTAAATAATTTATAGAAATATTAACTACAAAATAAATTATGAGTGATACAAATATAATTTAAATAATATATTTATTATCAAAAAAACATTTAAGCTTATAAAATGATGCAAAAACTAAAAAAAAATTATTATTTAGTAATAAATTTTACTTTGATTTTGAATCATTTTAGGTTTTCAAATTATATTTTAATTTATATCTATCATATTAATAATAGTTTATTAATTTATTTTTTGATAATTGATATAATATCTATCAATAGAATTGATTATATTTAATTTATATTATATATAGTTATAATATTTATTATTACAAAATATTGTATTCACATTTTTAAAAAATTTTAAAATTATTATATTTTCAAATGTTATAACCTTTGAAAATTAGAAAAAATATCATAAATAAATTTTTTTGTTATTTCATTTTTTGAATAAAACCTATAAACTATTAAATGCCTAAATACTTCAATCAATAACTTCTAAATCACAAAAACCCTAAATAGATAATTTTTTTAAACATGTATATCCTAAATAATAAATAATAAATTTTATTTTTATTTTTTTCATTATAATTTTAAATATTCATTTTAATTATTTATTTGTTTATTTATATATAAATATTAATTACAAAATAAATTGAGTTATACAAATATAATTTATATAAATTGTTTTTCAACAAAAAATTATAGATAAACTTTTTAAAAGAAAAAAAAAATTTAAAGTAAAAAATTATTATATAGTAATATATTTTGCTTTGCTTCTGAATCATTTTTAGTTTTGTAATTATATATTAATTGATATCTATCTTATTAATAATAGATTATTAATTTATTTTTTGAACATTATTAGAATATTTATCAATAAAATTGTTTATATTGAATTTACATGAAATATAATTATAAAGATTATTATAA
This sequence comes from Sapria himalayana, assembly GCA_029783825.1. Taxonomy (NCBI): domain Eukaryota; kingdom Viridiplantae; phylum Streptophyta; class Magnoliopsida; order Malpighiales; family Rafflesiaceae; genus Sapria; species Sapria himalayana. The sequence goes on from JAREIK010002133.1 coordinate 432,689, forward strand.
CTAAATATTATATTTTTAAAGGTTATCATCTTTGAAAATGAGATAAAATCACAAATAATTTTTTTGTTATTTTATTGTTTATATAAAACCTATAAACTACTAATTGCCAAAATGCTTAAATCATTAAACTCCTAAACCCCAAAACCCTTAAATTCTTAATCAATTAAACCATCTTTAAAGGTTTAAGTATTTATAAATAATATATAAATATCTATCAGTAAATAATAGTTTAGTAATTTATTTTTTGATCATTATTATATTTATATTTATATTTAGTTTATTAATATCTATCAATAAAATTGTTTATTTTTAATTTACATGATATATAATTATTAAGTTTATAATAACTAAATATTGTATTCACATTTGAAAAAAATTTAAATATTATTATATTTATAAAGGTTATAGCCTTCAAAATTGATAAAAAATTTGAAAAATAATTTTCTTGTTATTTCATTATTTAAATAAAACATATAAACTACTAAATGCCTAAACAATTAAATCACTAAACTTCTAAATTCCTAAATACTAAAACCAATAAACTAGTATACCCTAAATAATTAATCATAAATCTCATTTTTATTTGTATTCATTATTAATTGCAGATAAAATTATTAATACGACAAATAATTTTAAATAATTTATCTTCATCAAAAAAATTTATAAGATTATAAAAAGAATCAAAAATTTAAAAATAAAAAATTTTTATTTAGCAATATATTTTACTTTGATTTTGAATCGTTTAGGTTTAGCAAATATATTTTAATTAATATCTATCTTATTAATAATAGTTTAATAATCTATTTTATGATCAGTATTATAATATCGATCAATAAAATTATTTATATTGAATTTACATGATATTTAATTTTTATGATTATTATAATTAAATATTGTATTAACATTTGAAAAAAAATTAAAAATTATAATATTTTCTATGGTTATAAGCTTGAAAATGAGAAAAAATCATAAAAATAATTTTTTTGTTCTTTAATTATTTAAATAAAACCTATAAACCACAAAATACCTAAATACTTAAATTACTAAACTCCTAAACCCTGATACTACTGCACCACACACACATGGCAACGGACCATAGTACACACATGCACATTTTATTGTCCATTTTATTGTAGCATTTAGGGGGCCAGCAAGTCCTGGAAGCAGCCAAAAGTATGGGCCACCAGCTTGTAGAGGGCCCCACTAGCAAGCCGTGATGATAACATTCAGACAACTGAAGAGACCGAGCAAAGTGGTCGGGAGTAAACCAAGGAGTAGCTAGGAGTGGGTCCCACTATCCATATCAGGCAGCATAGAAGGCCACACAACCGTCACCCAACAGGAGTAGCGGGTAATCCATGATTAATTGAAAAGCCGGCAAAATCCGAAGCTTCACCAAGCAGGGCCAGTAAGCAATGGAGTCTAGACCAGCTAAACGGGAGCGAAAGATTCAAACTTGTAGTTTATGTTTGTAGTCTTATTTGTATTTTGGACTTTGTATGCACCATGTACTTGTAGAGATGAATCATGACGTACTCACACACACAATCTTGTTTGTTCTCTATGTAGCATGCAATGAGGGAAACTGGACCCATGAGTATCTCTAAGTGGGGCCCACTAATGCAATTTGTAAATACACATTAAGCAATGCTACACTTCCGGGAGCAGAAGACCCATCTTTATAGCATTTTGTAATTTTACTTGTATTCTAGCTTGGTTGTACACGTAGTTAATTAGACTATGAGATGGACCTCATCACACATGCACACCGATGCATGCATGTTTTTTGATATTTTGTCTAAGCAACATACAGCAACTTCTTGGAGCTCGAGGAGGAAGCATTCTAACCCAAGAGATACTCTTTTGAGGATCATTCGAGCAAAAGAATGTTGAATTCAGAGGTGAGAATGAATTGACAAAGTGACGTAGATATGGACATGTGGTTTTATGGGTATTCGGTTTTACATGTATTCCATTGCATAGCAATGTCATAGGCAAATGCTTGATGCTGCATGTCAAACACATGCACGATCTTATATTTGGATAGTTTTAATATGGTGCATCATTCATGTTCATCGAAAAGACTTGGACAAAATCGAATGGAAAGGACGTAGAGCGCATAATGACTAAATGCCAACTATGAAGTCCGGGAATGCCAGGTGATTTTAGTTGTATTCGTACACTTGGAATTATTAAGCATTATGTTTTTTTTATGTATTTTATGCATAGAATCATTATGGTGCATAGGATTTGGTGGTCAGACCTAAATTAGTCAGCTTTTTAGTCTCTTGCAAGTTGTGTACCTAAATGATAAATAAAGTGAGTATTTTCCAAAAAAAAAATAAAAAAAAACCATAAACCGTAAACCTTAAATCCTAAACCTCAAACCATAAACTATAACCCTAATCCATAAACCATAAATCCTAAATTCATGTTTTGCTCTTTTATAATCAAATGACTAAGTGTTAAATTTAAATTGAAATTCACAACTTTTAGAAAGGTCACAGATTTATCTTTTTGTATATGCAACACAAAGTCATGACTCAAAGGGTGAGTTTTGAATTCAGTCACTTTTTTTCTTTAGATTATTGTAGCATTAGCAATGGTCATGATTGTATATTTTGGCTCTAGAACACAAAATCATATCAATGAGAATATACCAGAACACTTGTCTCTCTGTTGAACATATTATTATGGCACTAAGAATGATCATGAATACATATTTAATCACTATAATACTGGGTCACAGTATTGGATATGACCATAGCTTGTGCATTTTATCTTTATATTGCAAAGTCATTGCACTAGGAATGATTGTAACTTTGGAAATTCCTCAAGAACAAAAGTCATGACCTTAGAAATAGATAATGCTCGAGTACTACACTTTATAACTTTCTATAGCTAAAATTCTTGGGATTGGAAATATCATTATGCCTTTTTCCTTTGATTTGTGACCTCAAGTGTCAATATGCAACACTAATATTTTGAGCATTTATTAAAACCTTTTATATATTTGAATATGATTCAGTTACACCTTTTTGGGTATTGTCAACTTGTATACATAACTCATTTAATATAAAAAGAAAGAAATGATACTTTTCATATCCATGAGGATATAAAAAAAAGGCTTAGACATGCCAATAATATAAATTTTTTGATTCTTGATTGAAAGAGAGCACATACTTCTTGCCCTGCTCAAACTGCCTTGGGGCTAATTTGTTCTAATAGGCAACAAGGTGGTTATTTTTTTAGAGATGAACTATGTTTTAAAAAAATTGCTTTGGGCGTGTGCATGAGAGATATTTTAGAAGAAATTACAATAATCAATATAAATATCATCCTCAACAACTAGATATTTCAACACATAGGGGTTCAACTTTGGTTTAGTCTATTAGCATACATGAGTCAAATTATATTTGATAGTCCAGTGATTCAACATCAAATATGATGAGACATAATAGAGAAAGTAAAAGCTCCTATTATTTTGTTTAGAGCTTTAGCAATCATTCTAGAGTTGAGAAAGGAACAAAATAAATTATTTTAATTATTTAGTATAATTTTAATTTTAATTTTAATTATTTATCAGTTTATTTTATAGAAATATTAATTACAAAATAAATTATTAGTGAGACATATCTAATTTAAATTAAAATAGTATATCCAAAATAATAAAGAATAAATCTCATTTTTTTTCATTTTAATTTTAAATATTCAAATTTAATTATAAATTTTTTTATTTTTATATAAATATTAATTAGAAAAAAATTATGAGTTACACAAATATAATTTATATAATTATTTTTCATCAAAAAAATATAAATAAACTTTTTAAAAAAAAATTTTCAAAACAAAAAATTATTATATAGTAATATATTTTGGTTTGCTTCAGAATCAATTTAGGTTTTGTAATTATATTATAATTGATATCTATCTTATTAATAATAGATTATTAATTTATTTTTTGATCATTATTATAATATTTATCAATAAAATTTTTTATATTGAATTTACATATTATATAATTATAAAGATTATTATAACTAAATATTATATTTACATTTGAAAATCATTTAAAAATTATGATATTTTTAATGGTTATCATCTTTGAAAATGAGATAAAATCACAAAAATAGATTTTTTGTTATTTTATTGTTTATATAAAACCTATAAACTACTAAATGCTTAAATGCTTAAATGCTTAAATCATTAAACTCCTAAACCACAAAACATTTAAATTCTTAAACATTTAAACCATTTTTAAAGGTTTAAGTATTTATAAATATTATATAAATATCTATCAAAAAATAATAGCTTATTAATTTATTTTTTGATCATTATTACATTTATATTTATATTTAGTTTATTAATATCTATCAATAAAATTGTTTATTTTTAATTTACATGATATATATTTATTAAGTTTATTATAACTAAATATTGTATTCACATTTGAAAAAAATTTTAAAATTATTATATTTATAATGGTTATAACCTTCAAAATTTATAAAAAATTTGAAAAATAATTTTTTTGTTATTTCATTATTTAAATAAAACATATAAACTACTAAATGCATAAACAATTAAATCACTAAACTCCTAAATTCCTAAATACTTAAACCATTAAACTGGTATGCCCTAAATAATTAATCATAAATATCATTTTTATTTGTATTCATTATAATTTTAATATTCATTTTAATTATTTATTATTTTATTTTTATAGAAATATTAATTGCAAAATAAAATTATGAATGAGACAAATATAATTTAAATAATTTATCTTCATCAAAAATATTTATAAGCTTATAAAAAGAATCAAAAATTTAAAAATAAAAAATTATTATTTAGTAATATATTTTACTTTGATTTTGAATCGTTTTAGGTTTTGCAAATATATTTTAATTAATATCTATCTTATTAATAGTAGTTTATTAATCTATTTTATGATCAATATTATAATATCGATTAATAAAATTATTTATATTGAATTTATATTATATTTAATTTTTATGATTATTATAATTAAATATTGTATTAACATTTGAAAAAAAATTATAATATTTTCAATGGTTATAACCTTGAAAATGAGAAAAAAATCATAAAAATAATTTTTTTGTTACTTAATTATTTAAATAAAACCTATAAACCACAAAATAACTAAATACTTAAATTTCTAAACTCTGATACTGCTCCATCACACACACATAGCGACGGACCACTATACATACGTGCACATTTTTTTTGTCCATTTTGGTGTAGCATTTAGAGGGGCCTGAATGTCCTAGAAGCATCCAGAAGTATGGGCCACCATCTTGTATGGGCCACAATAGCAAGCCGGGATGATAACATTTAGACAATTTACGAGATCGAGCAAAGTTGTCGGGAGTAAACCCATGAGTAGCTAGGAGTGGGTCCCACTAGCCCTATCAGGCATCAAAGAGGGACACCCAACCGTCACCCAACAGGAGTAGCAGGTAATCCATGATTAATTTGAGAGCCTGCAAAATTCGAAGCATCACCAAGCAAGGCCAGTAAGAAATGGAGTGGAGACCACCCGCACGGGAAGAAAATATTCAAACTTTTAGTTTATGTTAGTAGTCTTATTTGTATTTTGGACTTTGTATGCACCATGTACTTGTCGAGACGGATCATGACATACTCACACACACAATCTTGTTTGTTCTCTTTGTAGCATGCAATGAGGGCAACTGGACCCATGAGTATCTCAAAGTGGGGCCCACTAATGTAATTTGTAAATACACATTAGGCGATGCTACACTCCTGGGAGCAGAAGACCCATCTTTATAGCATTTTGTAATTTTTCTTGTATTCTAGCTTGGTTGTACGCATAGATAATTAGACTATGAGATTGACCTCATCACACGTGCACACCGATAAACATAGCTTGGTTGTACGCTTTTTTGATATTTTGTCGGTGCAACATACAGCCACTTCTTGGAGCTCGAGGAGGAAGCATTCTAACCCAAGAGATACTCTTTTGAGGATCATTAAAGCAAAAGAATGTGGAATTCAGAGGTGAGAATGAATTTAAAAAGTGTCGTAGATATGGACTTGTGGATTTATGGGAATTCAGTTTTACATGTATTCCATTGCATAGCAATGACATAGGCAAACTCTTGATGCTGCTCATCACACACATGCACAATCTTATATCTTCATAGTTTTAATATGGTGCAACATTCATGTTCCTCCAAAAGGCTTGGAAAAATCCGAATGGAAAGGACGCAGTGCGCATAATGACTCATTGCCAACTCTGAAGTCTGGGATTTCCAAGTGATTTTAATTGTATTCGTATGCTTGGAATTATTAGGAATTATGTTTTTTTATGTATTTTATGCATAGAATCATTAAGGTGAATAGGATTTGGTGGGCTGGCCTAAATTAGTTAGCCTTTTAGTCTCTTGTAAGTTGTGTGCCTAAATGATAAATAAAGTGTGTATTTTCCAAAAAAAAACCATAAACCCTAATCCTAAATATCATGCTTTGCACTTTTATAATCAAATGAGTAAGTGTTAAATTTAAATTGAAATTCACAACTTTTAGGAATGTCACAGATTTATATTTTTGTATATGTTACACAAAGTCATGACTCAAGGGGTGAGTTATGGATTCAATCTCTTTCTTGATTTAGATTATTGTAGCATTAGCAATGGTCATGATTGTATATTTTGTCTCTAGAACACAAAATCATATCGATGAGAATGTGCCATAACTTGTGTCTCTCTGTTGAACATATTTAATCATATTTAATCACTATAATATATTATTATGGCTAAATTTAATTATTATTATTAAATTTTATTTATATTTCTTATATTTTCAATGGTTATAACATTTGAAAATATAATAATTTTTAAATTTTTTTCAAATTTCAATATAATATTAAGTTATAATAATATTAATAATAATAAGTCATTTAAATTCAATATAAATAATTACATTGTTAGATATAATAATAATGATAAAAAAATTTAATAAACTATTATTAATACGATATATATTATTTAAAATATATTTGAAAAATCTAAATTTATTCAAAATCAAAGTAAAATATATTACTATATTATAATTTTTTTTAATGTTTGGCTTTTTTTATAAGTTTATATATTTTTAAAGAAAATAAATTATTTAACTTATATTTGTCTTACTCATAATTTATTTTGTAATTTATAATTCTATAATAATAAACTAATAAATAATTAAAATGAATATTTAAAATTCTAATGAATACAACTAAAATGAATATTTGTCTTACTCATAATTTATTTTGTAATTTATACAACTAAAATTGGGATTTATTATTTATTATTCAGGATATATTGGTTTAATGGTTTTAGTATTTAGGTGTTTTGTGGTTTATGAGTTTAGTGATTTAATTGTTTAGATCTTTAGTGATTTATAGTTTTTATTTAAAGAATGTAAGAACAAAAATTTATTTTATGATTTTTTTTATTTTTTGAAGGTTATAACCTTTGAAAATATAATAATTTATAATTTTTTTTAAATGTGAATATATTATTTAGTTATAATAATCTTAATAATTTTATTTAATATAAACTAAATATAAATAATTTTATTAATAAATATTATAATTATGATCAATAAATTAATTTATAAACTAGTATTAATTAGAATGATATAAATTAAAATATAATTGTAAAATCTAAAATCATTCAAAATCAAATAAGATATATTAATAAAAAATAATTTTTTATTTTTAAAATTTTGCCTCTTTTTATAAGCATATATATTTTTTTTGATGAAAAATAAATTATTTAAATTTTATCTGTCTCACAAATAATTTATTTTGTAATTAATATTTAGATAAAAATAAACTGAAAAATAATTAAAATGAATATTTAAAACTATAATGAATACAAATAAAAATGAGAATTATGATTTATTATTTAGACGATACTAATTTAATGTTTTGAGTATTTAAGAGTTTCGGGGATTAGGAGTTTACTCTTTTTAGTATTTAGTCATTTAGTGGTTTATAGGTTTTATTTAAAAAATAAAATAAAAAAAAAAGTATTTTTGTTATTTTTTCTCATTTTTGAAGGTTATAACCTTTGATAATCTAATAATTTTAAATTTTTTTTTGAAAAGTGAATACAATATGAAGTTAATAATCATAATAATTAAATATCATATAAATTCAATATAAATTATTTTATTGGTATATATTATAATAATGATCATAAAAAAATAATAAACAATTATTAATAAGATAAATATTGTTTAAAATATATTTGCAAAACCTAAAATGTTTCTTAATAAGAGTGAAATATTTTACTAAATATTAATTTTAAATTTTTAAATTTTTGTATCCATTTATATGCTTATATATTTTTTGTTGATAAATAAATTTTTTAAATTATATTTGTCTTACTAATAATTTATTTTTTAATTTATATTTCTATAAAAATAAACTAATAAATAATTAAGATGTATGTTTATAATTATAATGAATACTAAAAAAATGAGATTTATTATGTATTATATTTAGTATTCCAGTTTAATGGTTAAATTATTTAGGGTTTTTGTCATTTAGAAGTTTAGCAATTTATGTTTTTAGTCATTTAGTGGTTTATAAGTTTTATTTATATAATAAAAATAAAAAAAAAATTTATTTTTTCTGATTTTCAAAGGTTATAATCTTTGAAAAGAAAATAATTTTTAAAATTTTTTGAAATGTGAATACCATGTATAATTATATTAAACTTACTAATTATATATCATATAAATTAAATATAAACAATTTTAATGATATAAATTATAATAATGATCAAAAATAAAATTACAAACTATTATTACAAATCTAAATATTAATTAAAATATATTTACATAACACACAATGATTCAAAATCAAATCAAAATATATTACAAAAAATAATATTTAATTTTTAAATTTGTTTTTTTAGGCTTATATTTTTTTGATTAAATATAAATTAGTTAAATATTATTTGTCTTATTCGAAATTTATTTTGAATTAATTTTTCTAAAAAATTAAGCTATAAATAATTAAAATGAATATTTAAAATTATAATAAATAGAAATATAAATGAGATTTATTATTTAATAAGTAAAATATAGCTAATAAAAGGTTTATGTATTTAGGGGTTTCGGGGTTAATGAACTTACTGATTTAAGTAAGTAATCATTTAATGATCTATAGGTTTTATTTAAAAAATTAAATAACAAAAAATTTATTTTTATAGAAATATTGATAGATATTCTAATAATTATCAAAAAATAAATTATAAATCTATTATGAATAAGATTGATATTACTTAAAATATAATATCAAAAACTAAAATGGTTCATAAGCAAACTAAAATATATTAGTATATAATAATTTTTTGTTTTGTAATTATTTTTTATTTTAAAAAATTTACCTATATTTTTTTGATTAAAAATAATTTACATAAATTATATTTGTCTAACTCATAATTTATTTTTAATTAATATTTATATAAAAATAAAAAAATAAATAATTAAAATTAATATTTAAAATTATAATAAAAAAATTGAGATTTATTATTTATTATTTAGGGTATACCAATTTAATTTAAATTATATCTGTCTCACTAATAATTTATTATGTAATTAATATTTCTATAAAAATAAATTGATAAATAATTAAAACAAAAATTTTAAATTATACTCAATAAAAATTAAAATGAGATTTATGATTTATTATTAATGTATACCAATTTAATAGTTTAAGTATTTAAAGGTTTTCTCATATAGGTGTTTAGCGATTCATGTTTTGAGGCAATTAGTGGTTTATGGGTTTTATTTAAACTATAAAATAACAAAAAAAAATTTGTAATTTTTTGTGATTTTCATAGGTTATAACCTTTGAAAATATAATAATAATTAAAATTTTTTTAAATGTGAATACAATATTTAGTTATAATAATTTTAATTATTATATATCATATAAATTCAATATAAACAATTTTATTGAAAGATATTATAATAATGATCAAAAATTAAATTAATAAACTATTAATAATAAGATAGATATTAATTAAAAAATATTTACAAAACACAAAATGATTCAAAATTAATGTAAAAAATATTACTGGATAATAATTTTTAATTTTTAAAATTTTACTTCTTTTATAAGCGTATATATATATATATATTGATTAAAAATAAATTATTTAAATTTTATTTTTCACACTCATAATTTATTTTGTAATAAATATTTCTATAAAATAAAGTTATAAATAATTAAAATAAATATTTAAAAAAATAATAAATTGAAATAAAAATTTGATTTCTTAATTATTAGGTAGTATATAGCAGTTTAATGGTTTATGTATATAGGCATTACGGGCCTTAGGAGTTTACTTTTTTTACTGTGTATGTATTTAGTGGTTTATAGGTTTTATTTAAAAATTAAAATAACAAAATATTTATTTTTATTATTTTTTTATATTTTCAAAGGTTATAACCTTTGAAAATATAATAATTTTAAAATTTTTTTGAAATGTGAATTCAATATCTAATTATAATAATCATTATATTTATATTTCATATAAATTCAATATAAAAAATATTATTGATAAATATTTTAAAATTGATCAAAAAATAAATTAATAATCTATTATTAATAAGATAGATATCAATTAAAATATAAAAAAAACCTAAAATGATTCAAAAGAAATCAAAATACATTACTATATAATAATTTGTTGTTTTGAAATTTTTTTTTTCTTTTAAAAAGTTTATCCATATTTTTTTGATGAAAATTAATTTATATAAATTATATTTATCTAACTCAATTTATTTGTATAATTAATATTTATATAAAAATAAACAAATAAATAATTAAAATGAATATTTAAAATTATAATGAAAAAAATAATATTTAGATTTATTCTTTATTATTTTGGGTATACCTGTCTAATTTAAATTAGATGTGTCTCACTAATAATTTATTTTATAATTAATATTTCTATAAAAATAAACTGAGAAATAATTAAAAAAAATTTAAAATTATACTAAATTAAAATTAAAATGAGATTTATGAATTATTATTATGTATACTAGTTTAATCTTTTAAGTATACAGAGGTTTTTTGGTATATGACTTTAGCGATTTATGTTTTTAGGCATTTAGTGGTTTATAGCTTTTATTTAAAAAATGAAATAACAAAAAAATTATTTTTGATATTTTTTCACATTTTCAAAGTTTATATAACCTTTGAAAATATAATAATTTTAAAATTTTTTAAAAATGTGAATATAATATTTAGTAATAATAATCTTTATAATTATATATAATATAAACTAAATATAAACAATTTTATTAATAGATATGATATCAATTATCAAATATGAAATTAATATGCTATTATTAATATTATAGATATAAATTAAAATATATTTGCAGAACCCAAAATAATTCAAAATAAAAGTAAAATATATTACTCGATAAAATTTTAAATTTTTGAAATTTTGTTTATTTTTATAATCTTATATTTTTTTTTCAAAAAAAAATTTATTTAAATTATATATGTCTCACTCATTATTTAATTTGTAATTAATATTTCTATAAAAATAAACTAAAAAATAATTAAAATGAATATTTAAAATTATAATAAATACAAATAAAAATATGATTTATTTTTTATTATTTATTATTTATTATTTAGGTTATATTGGTTTAATGGTTTAAGTATTTAGGGGGTTTTGGTGTTTAGGAGTCTAGAGATTTAAATGTTTAGGCATTTAGTGGTTTATAAGTTTTATTTAAATAATAAAATAATAAAAAATTATTTTTGTGATTCTTTATCATTTTTGAAGGTTATAACCTTTGATAATATAATAATTTTTAAATTTTTTTCAAATGTAAATATGATATTTAGTTATAATAATCTTAATATTTATAAGACATTTAAATTCAATATAAGTAATTTTATTGTTAGATATTATAAAATTGATCAAATAATAAATTAATAAACAATTCTTAATAAGATTGATAGCAATTAAAATATAATTGCAAAACCTATATATAATGATTGAAAATCAAAGTAAAATATATTACTAAATAATAATTTTTTGTTTTTAAATTTTTACTTCTTTTTATATGCTTATATTTTTTTTTGATTAAAAATAAATTATTAAAATTATAGTTGTGTCGCTCATTATTTATTTTGTAATTAACATTTCTATAAAAAATAAACTAATAAATAATTAAAATGAATATTTAAAATTATAATAAATACAAATTAAATGAGATTTATGATTTATTATATGTGGTATACCAGTTTAATGGGTTTATTATTTAGGAGTTTTATCATTTAGGAGTTTATCAATTTATATTTTTAGGTATTTAGTGGTTTATAGGTTTTATTTATATAAAAAAGATTAATTTTTTTAGATTTTTTCAGATTTTCAAAGGTTATAACCTTTAAAAATAAATTATTTTTAAAATTTTTTGAAATGTGAATACCATGTAAGATTATATTAATCTTACTAATTATATATCATATAAATTCAATATAAATAATTGTAATGATAGATATTATAATAATGATCAAAAATTAAATTAATAAACTTTTATTAATAATATAAATATTAATTAAAATATATTTACATAACACAAAATGATTCAAAATCAAATCAAAATATATTACTAACTAATAAAATTTAATTTTTAAATTTGTCATTAGTTTTATAAGCTAATATTTTTTTTTGATTAAAAAAAATTATTTAAATAATATTTGTCTCTCTCGAAATTTATTTCGTAATTAATTTTTCTAAATAATTAAACTATAAATAATAAAAATAAATATTTAAAATTATAATAAATAGAAATAAAAATGTGAATTATTATTTATTAAGTAGTATATTGATGTTAAAATGTATATCTTTTTAGGGGTTTACGGGTTTATGAGTTTACTAATTTAAGTAAGTAAGCATTTATTGTCTATAGGTTTTATTTCAAAAAAATAACTAAAAATTTATTTTTATTATTTTTTCTCAATTTTTAAGATTATATCCTTTGAAAATATAATAATTTTTAAATTTTTTCCAAAAGTGAATACAATATTTATTTATAATTATCATAATAAATATTTATCATATGAATTCAATATAAATAATTTTATTGATAGATATTCTAATAAGTATCAAAAAATAAGTTAAAAATCTATTATGAATAAGATTTATATTACTTAAAATATAATATTAAAACCTAAAATGATTCAAAATCAAATCAAAACATATAATTAAATAATAATTATTTGTTTTTAAATTTTTATTCTTTTTATAAGCTTATCAATTTTTGATGAAAAATAATTTTTATAATATATATTTTTAACTCATAATTTATTTTATAATTAATACATATATAAAAATAAAAAACTAAACAATCAAAATGAATTTTTTAAATTATAATAAAAACAAATAAAAATGAAATTTATTAATTATTATTTAGGGTATACCAATTTAAAGGATTATCTATATAGAGGTATCGGGATTTTGTAGTTTAGTGATTTTAATGCTTAGGCATTTAGTGGTGTATAGGTTTTATTTAAACAATAGAAGAACAAAAAAAAAATATTTTTTTTATTTTTTCACATTTACAAATGTTATAACCTATGAAAATATAATAATTTTAAAATTTTTTTCAAAAGTGAATACAATATTTAGTTATAATAATCATTATATTTATATATCATATAAATTCAATATAAACACTTTTATTGATAAATATTCTAATAATGATAAAAAAAATAACTTAATAATCTATTATTAATAAGATAGATATCAAATAAAATATATTTACAAAATCTAAAATGATTAAGAAACAAAGCAAAATATATTACTATACAATAATTTTTTGTTTTAAAATTTTTTTTTCTTTTAAAAAGTTTATATATAATTTTTTAATGAAAAGTAATTTATATAAATTATATTTGGGTAACTTATAAATTATTTTGTAATTAATATTTATATAAAAATAAACAAATAAATAATTAAAATAAATATTTAAAATTATATTTAAAAAAATGAGATTTATTATTTATTATTTAGGGTAAACCGGTCTAATTTAAATTAGATCTGTCTTACTAATAATTTATTTTGTATTTAATATTTCTATAAAAATAAACTGAAAATTAATTAAAAAAAATTTAAAATTATACTGAATAATAATTAAAATGATATTTATGATTTATTATTAATGTCTACTAGTTTAATGGTTTAAGTATTTAAAGGTTTTGATTTTTATAAGTTTAGTGATTTAGCTTTTTACAAATATTGTGGTTTATAGGTTTTATTTAATAAATAAAATTACAATAAAAAAATTTGTAATTTTTTCTCATTTTCATAGGTTATAACCTTTGAAAATATAATAATATTTAAAAATTTTGGAAATGCGAATACAATATTTAGTTATAATAATTTTAATAATTATATATCATATAAATTCAATATAAACAATTTTATTGATAGATATTATAATAATGATCTAAAATTAAATTAATAAACTATTAATAATAAGATAGATATTAATTAAAAAATATTTACAAAACCCAAATTGATTCAAAATTTAAGTAAAACATATTATTGGATAATAATTTTTAATTTTTAAATTTTTACTTTTTTTATAAGCGTATATTTTTTTTTAAAAAAAAATAAATTATATAAATTATATTTATCGCACTCATAATTTATTTTGTAATAAAAATTTATATAAAAATAAACAAATAAATAATTAAAATGAATATTTAAAGTTATAATAAATTGAAATAAAAATTAGATTTTTTAAATTATTAAGTAGTATATAGCAGTTTAATGGTTTATGTATTTAGGCATTACGGGCTTTAAGAGTTTGCTGATTTAACTCTGTATGCATTTAGTGTCAATAGGTTTTATTTAAAAATTAAAATAACAAAATATTTATTTTTATTATTTTTTTATATTTTCAAAAGTTATAATCTTTGAAAATATATTAATTTTTAAATTTTTTTCAAAAGTGAATTCAATATTTAGTTATAATAATCATTATATTTATATATCATATAAATTCAATATAAACAATATTATTGATAAATATTCTAATAAAGATCAAAAAATAAATTAATAATCTATTAATAATAAGATAGATATCAATTAAAATATAATTACAAAACCTATAATGATTCAGAAGCACAGCAAATTATATTACTATATAATAATTTTTTGTTTATATATTTTTTTTCTTTTAATAAGTTTATCTATATTTTTTTTGATGAAAAATAATTTATATAAATTATATTTGTCTAACTCATAATTTATTTTTTAATTAATATTTATATAAAAATAAACAAATATATAATTAAAATGAATATTTAAAATTAAAATGAAAAAAAAGGAGATTTATTCTTTATTATGTAGGGTATACCAGTTTAAATTATATCTCTCTCGCTAATAATTTATTTTGTAATTAATATTTCTATAAAAATAAACTGATAAATAATTAAAATAAAAATTAAAATTATATTGAATAATTAAAATAATTTATTTTATTCCTCTCTCAACTCTAGAATGATTGCTAAAGCTCTAACCAAAATAATAGGACCTTTTACTTTATCTTTATAATGTCTCATAATATTTGATTTTGAATTACTGGGTTGTCAATGGTAATTTGACTCATGTACGCTAACAGACTAAACCAAAGGTGTCCCCCTATGTGTTGAAATAGCTAGTTGTTGAGGATGCTATTTATATTGATTATTGTAATTTCTTATAAAATATCTCTCATGCACACTCTCAAAGCAATGTCTTTAAAACAAAGTTCACCTCTAAAAAAATAACCACCTTGTAGTATATTGCAGTTTAATGATTTATGTATTTTTGCATTATAGGGTTTAGTTGTTTACTTATTTAACTATGTATGCATTTAGTGGTTTATATGTGTTATTTAAAAAAAATATCAAAAAATTTATTTTTTTTATTTTTTGATATTTTCAAAGGTTATAACCTTTGAAAATATAATAATTTTTAAATTTTTTTCAAAAGTGAATACTATATTTAGTTATAATAATCATTATATTTATATATCATTTAAATTCAATATAAATATTTTTATTGATAAATATTCTAATAATGATCAAAGAATAAATTAATAATCTATTATTAATAAGATAGATATCAATTTAAATATAATTACAAAACATAAAATGATTCAGAAATAAAGCAAAATATATTACTATATAATAATTTTTTGTTTAAATTTTTTTTCTTTCAAAAAGTTTATCTATATTTTTTTTGATGAAAAATAATTATATAAATTATATTTGTCTAACTCAATTTATTCTGTAATTAATAATTATATAAAAATAAATGAATAAATAATTAAAATGAATATTTTAAATTATAATGAAAAAATAATATTGAGATTTATTATTTATTATTTAGGGTATACCATTTAAAATGATTATATATTTATGGTTTTCTAGATTTAGTAGTTATTGATTTAAGTAATTAGGCATTTAGTGGTTTATAGGATTTATTTAACCAATGAAGTAACAAAAAAATTATTTTTGTTATTTTTTCATATTTTTAAAGGTTTTAACTAGAGGTGTCAAACGGGCCGGGCCGGCCCGGCCCAGCACGAGGCACGGAACGGTTCAGCCGTGCCTGGGCCGGCCCGGCACGATAAAAAAATGTGCCCGGGCCCGTGCCGGGCCCGGGCAAACAAACCACGTGCCGGGCCGTGCCTAGCCCGGCACGGCACGCCGGCCCGCGTGCCTGCGTCCTGAGTCGTGAGTCGCGACTCGTGACCCAACTGGGCCCCCCCCCCCCCCCCCCGGTAAAAAGACCGCGGGTCGGGTCCAAACAGACCCGACCCGCCCACCCCGCCTGCCCTGCCTTGCCGGGCGCCCGTGCCCGAGCGGGCCGGCACGGCCTTGCCGTGCCCACGGGCCGTGCCGTGCCCTAATTTAAAAAACCGTGCCGTGCCGGGCACGGCACGGCACGGTAGCACGGCTGGGCACGTGAAAAACGGGTCGTGCCGTGCTGGGCCGGCCCGTTTGACACCTCTAGTTTTAACATTTGAAATTATCATAATTTTAAAATTTTTTTAAAATGTGAATAAAATATTTAGTAATATTAATCATTATAATTATATATAATATAAACTAATTATAAATACTTTTATTGATAGATATGATATCAATTATCAAAAAATAAATTAATAAACTATTATTAATATGATAGATATAAATTAAAATATAATTATAAAACCTAAAATGATTCAAAATCAATGTAAAATTTATTACTAAATAATTAATTTTTATTAGTATTCATTATAATTTTAAATATTCATTTTAATTATTTATCAGTTTATTTTTATCGAAATATTAATTACAAAATAAATTATTAGTGAGACAGATATAATTTAAATAATTTATTTTTAATACAAAACATATATATGCTTATAAAAATAGGCAAAATTTTTTTAAAAAAATTATTTTTTATTAATATATCCTATTTTGATTTTGAATCATTTTATATTTTACAATTATATTTTAATTTATATCATTCTTATTAATACTAATTTATTAATTAATTTATTGATCATTATTATAATATCTATTAATAAAATTATTTATATTTAGTTTACATTATATAAAATTATGAAGATTATTATAACTAAATATTATATTCACATTTAATAATAATTAAAAATTATTATATTTTCAAAGGTTATAACCTTCAAAAATTGAAAAAAATCAAAAAATTAAATTTTTTTTTCATTCTTTAAATAAAAACTATAAATGACTAAACGTCTAAATAATTAAATCACGAAACTCCTAACATATAATTATTAAGATTATTATAACTTAATATAATATTTAATTTTAAAAAATTGAAAAATTATTATATTTTCAAATGTTATAACCTATGAAAATGTTAAAAAATATCAAAAAATAATTTTTTTATTATTTCATTGTTTAAATAAAACCTATAAACCACGAAATGCCTAAAAACATAAATCACTAAACTTCTAAACGACAAAACCTCTAAATACTTAAACCATTAAACTGGTATACATTAATAATAATTTATAAATCTATATATAAATTTGTATTCAGTATCATTTTAAATTATTATTTTAATTATTTAACAGTTTATTTTTATATAAATATTAATTACAAAATAAATTATGAGTTATACAAATATAATTTATATAACTTATTTTTTATCAAAAAAATATAGATAAACTTTTAAAAAGAAAAAAAATTTAAAAACAAAAAATTATTATATAGTAATATATTTTGCATTGCTTATTAATCATTTTATGTTTTGTAATTCTATTTTAATTGATATCTAACTTATTAATAATAGATTATTAATTTATTTTTAAGATAATTATTAGAATATTTATCACTAAAATTATTTATGTTTAAATATGTTATATAAATATAATAATTATTATAACTAAATATTGAATTCACTTTTGAAAAATATTTAAAAATTATTATATTTTCAAAGGTTATAACCTTTGAAAATATAAAAAAATAATAAAAATAAATGTTTTGTTATTTTATTTTTTAAATAAAACTTAAAAACCAATAAATGCATACACAATTAAATCAGTAAACACCTAAAGCCCGAAATACCTAAATACATAAACCATAAACTACTATATAATACATAATAATTAATAAATCTAATTTTAATTTCTATTTATTTTATTTTATATATTCATATTAATTATTTATTAGTTTATTTTTATAGAAATATAATTTAAAAAATAAATTATGACTGCGACAAATACAATTAAAATAATGTATTTTTAATCAAAAAAAATATATACGCTTATAAAAGAAGTTAAAATTAAAAAATTAAAAATTATTATCCAATAATAAATTTACTTTAATTTTGAATTAATTTGGGTTTTGTAAATATTTTTTTAATTAATATCTATCTTATTATTAATAGTTTATTAATTTAATTTTTGATCATTATTATAATTTCTATCAATAAAATTATGTATATTGAATTTATATCATATATAATTATTAATATTATTATAACTAAATATTATATTCACATTACAAAAAATTTTAAATATAATTATATTTTCAAAGTTTATAACCTATGAAAATGAGAAAAAATTTCAAATTTTTTTTTGTTATTTTATTGATTAAATAAAACCAATAAACCACTATATGCCTAAAACCCTAAATCACTAAACTCCTAAATGACAAAACCTCTAAATACTTAAACCATTAAACACGTTTACATTAATAATAAATCATAAATATCATTTTAATTTTTATTCAGTATAATTTTAAATTTTTATTTTAATTAATTTTCAGTATATTTTTATAGAAATATTAATTACAAAATAAATTATTAGTAAGATGGATATAATTTAAATTAGACCGGTATACCCTATATAAAAAATAATAAATCTCATTATTTTTAATTAGAATTTTAAATATTCATTTTAATTATTTATTTGTTTATTTTTATATAAATATTAATTACAAAATAATTTATGAGTTACACAAATACAATTAATGTAAATTATTTTTCATCAAAAAATTATAGATAAACTTTTTAAAAGAAAAAAAAATTTTAAAACAAAAAATATTTATAAAGTAATATATTTTGCTTTGCTTCTGAATCATTTTAGGTTTTGTAATTATATTTTAATTGTTATCTATCTTATTAATATTAAATTATTAAATTATCTTGTCATCATTATTAGAATATTTATCAATAAAAATGTTTATATTGAATTTATATGATATATAAATATAATGATTATTATTACTAAATATTGTATTCATTTTTGGAAAAAATTTTAAAATTATTATATTTTCAAAGGTTAAAACCTTTGAAAATGTGAAAAAATAAAAAAAATTAAAAAAAAATATTCTTTCTTTGTTATTCTATTGTTTAAATAAAACCTATACACCACTAAATGCCTAAGCATTTAAATCACTAAACTAAAAAATCCTGATACCTCTATATAGATAACCCTTTAAATCTGTATACCCTAAACAATAATTATAAATTTTATTTTTATTTGTTTTCATTAAAATTTTAAAAATTCATTTTGATTGTTTAGTTTTTTATTTGTATATATGTATTAATTATAAAATAAATTATGAGTTAAAATATAATTTATAAAAATTATTTTTAATCAAAAAATTGATAAGCTTATAAAAAGTATAAAAATTTATAAACAAATTATTATTATTTATTAATATATTTTGCTTTGATTTTGAATTATATTAGGTTTTGATATTATATTTTAAGTAATATCAATCTCATTCATAATAGATTTTTAATTTATTTTTTGATAAATTTTAGAATATTTATCAATAAAATTGTTTATATTGAATTTATACGATATATAGTTATTATGATTATTATAAATAAATATTGAATTCACTTTTGAAAAAAATTTAAAAATTATTATATTTTCAAAGGTTATAATCTTAAAAAATGAGAAAAAATAATAAAATAAATTTTAAGTTATTTTATTTTTTAAATAAAACCTATAGACCAATAAATGCTTACTTATTTAAATTAGTAAGCTAATAAACCCCGAAACCCCTAAATACATAAAGATTTTAACATCTATATACTACTTAATAAATAATAAATCTCATTTTTTTTTCTATTTATTATAATTTTAAATATTCATTTTAATTATTTATAGTTTAATTTTTTAGAAAAATTAATTACAAAATAAATTTTGAGTGAGACAAAAATTATTTAAATAATTTCTTTTTAAACAAAAAAATATAAGCTTATAAAAAGAAGAAAAAATTTAAAAATTAAATATTATTCTTTAGTAATATATTTTGATTTGATTTTGAATCATTTTGTGTTATGTAAATATTTTTTAATTAATAATTATATTATTAATAATAGTTTATTAATTTAATTTTTGATCATTATTATAATATCTATCATTAAAATTGTTTATATTGAATTTATATGATATATAATTAGTAAGATTAATATAATTATACATAGTATTCACATTTCAAAAAATTTTAAAAATAATTTTATTTTCAATGGTTATAACTTTTGAAAATCAGAAGAAATCTAATAAAAAAATTATTTTTATTATATAAATAAAACATATAAACCACTAAATACCTAAAAACATAAATTGATAAACTCCTAAACGACAAAACTCCTAAATAATCAAACCATTAAACCGAGATACTACATATAATAAATCATAAATCTCATTTTAATTTGTATTCATTATAATTTTAAATATTCATTTTATTAATTTATTAGTTTATTTTTTATAGAAATATTAATTACAAAATGAATAATGAGCGAGACAACTATAATTTTAATAATTTATTTTTACTCAAAAAAAATATAAGCTTATAAAAAGAATTAAAAATTTAAAAATAAAAAAATTATTATTTAGTAATAAATTTTACTTTGATTTTGAATCATTATATATACGTTTTGCAATTATATTTTAATTGCTATCAATCTTATTAAGAATAGTTTATTAATTTATTATTTGATAAATTTTATAATATCTAACAATAAAATTACTTATATTGAATTTAAATGTCTAATAATTATTAAGATTATTATAACTAAATATTATATTTATATTTGAAAAAAATTTAAAAATTATTATATTTTCAAAGGTTATAACCTTCAAAAATGATAAAAAATTACAAAATTAATTTTATTATTATTATATTAATTAAATTAAACTTAAAAACAACTAAATGCCTAAACATTTAAATCTCTAGACTCCTAAACCCCAAAACCCCTTAAATAATTAAACCATTAAACCTATATAACCTAAATAAGAAATAATAAATCTCATTTTTATTTGTATTCATTATAATTTTAAATATTCATTCGAATTATTTTTTAATTTATTTTTATAAAAATATTAATTACAAATTAAATAATGAGTGAGACTTATAATTTAAATAAATTATTTTTTATGAAAAAAAAATAAGCTTATAAAAATAAACAAAATTTCATAAATTTAAAATTTTATTTAGTAATATAATTTACTTAGATTTTGAATTATTTTGTTTTCTGAAAATATATTTTAATTAATATGTATCTTATTAATAATAGTTTATTATTTTATTTTTTGATGATTATAATAATATATATTAATAAATTTTTTTATATTGAATTTACAACAAATATAATTTTTAAGATTATTATAACTAAGTATTGTATTTATATTTTAAAACTATTACAAAATTATTATATTTTCAAAGGTTATAACCTTTGAAAATCATGAAAATTCATAAAAATAAATTTTTTGTTATTTCATTGTTAAATAAAACCTATAAACACCTAAATGTGTAAATATATAAATCAATAAACCCATTAACCCCAAAACCACAATAAACATAACCATTAAATAGGTATACCCTAAATAAGAAATCATAAATCTCATTTTTATTAGTATTCATTATAATTTTATATATACATTTTAATTATTTATTATTTTATTTTTATAGAAATATAAATTAAAAAATAAATTAATAGTTAGACAAATATAATTTAAATAATTTATTTTTCATCAAAATATATATAAGCTTATAAATGGATACAAAAATTTAAAAATTTAAAATTAATATTTAGTAAAATATTTCACTTTGATTTTGAATCATTTTAGGTTTTGTAAATATATTTTAAACAATATTTATCTTTATAATAATTGTTTATTAATCTTTTGTATAATCATTATTATAATATTTATCAATATAATTGTTTATATTGAATTTATATGATATATAATTATTAAGATTATCATAACTAAATAAAGTATTCACATTTAAAAAAAATTTAAAAATTGTTATAGTTTCAAAGGTTATATTAAATTTTTTGTTATTTATTTTTTAAATAAAACCTATAAACTACTAAATGCTAGGGGTGATGATGGGACAGGATGGGATGGAGATTACAAATCTCTAGTCCCTTTCCACAGTTCAGAGATTTTTTTTTGAAGATCCAGACCCGTCCCATAGGTTGAAAATAATGGAACCGAATGGAGATCAAAAATTTTGGGTAGTAGAAAATGCTTCCGGGATGGAATAGAGTTCTGACATTTTTTTCTATTTATTTTCTTCAAACCGGCCAAGTTAGTTCATGTCGAAACCTTTTGTTGTACCATTTATCTTTCCTTAGTTATGTATCTTTCAAACTAAAAGTGGGCCAATTTTATTTTGTCAAATAGGCTGAATACCGCAAACGAGTTCCATTACCTTGTCGAAAGCTTTGATGTGCAGAAAAGGATAAAAATATTAAATAGAACAAGACAGAGTTGTGTGCTTAATTTTGTTCTTTGTTTTTTAACAAGTTGGCTTTGTTCAGCCGAGCGAAAGTTAACCATAATAGCAATACTAT
>JAREIK010002134.1:0-33336 GCA_029783825.1 Sapria himalayana
ATCTATCGATAAATCTGACTATCTATCTATATTTCTTTTTGTCTCTCTATATGCCTATATATCAAACTATATATATATATCCTATCTATTTATATGTATATGTATTTTTCTATCTTTTTATATATCTATTTGTCTATCTATATGTCTCTCTATCTGTCTCCTTTTTAGTCTCTCTAATTTTCTATTTGTCTATCTTAATTTTTATTTATTTATCTATCTATTTATCTGTCTATCTATCTAATAATCTTTCTATATATCTATCTAAGTATATATATATCTATATTTCTATCTATATATTAATATATAGTTCTATTTATCTGTCTATATATCAATCAATCTATCTCTTTTTTTATCAATCTATCTATCAATGTGTCAATCAATTTTTCTATCAATCTATTTATTAATCTGTCTATCATTCTGTCTATCAATCTGACTATCAATTTGTATATTAATCTATCCATTAATATATCTATCAATCTGTCTTTTAAATTTGTTTATCAATCTGTCTTCAATATTTCTATCTATCTATCATTATATCTATATATCTATCTATCTACCTACATATCTATCAATCATTCTATCAATCTATCTATCTATCCATCAATCGGTCCATCTATCTGTTTATTTATCTATCTATCTATGTGCCTATCTATATTTCTATCTATTTGTATATCTATTTGTCTATCTATCTATCCACCTATCTACCAATCTATCTATCTATTTATATATCTATTTCTCAATCAATCAATATATTTATCTATCATTCTTTATGTCTTTCTTACATATCTATCTAGCTAGATATCTATCTATCTATATTTCGATGTATATATATATCTATCAATCTTTCTAACTATTTGTATATCTATTTTTCTATCTATCTGTTGATATATATGTATGTTTATTTCTCTTTTATTTGTCTATCTATATGTCTATCTATATATCTTTCTATTTATTTATCTTCGTGTCTATCTTTATATCTATCTTTATGTCTATCTTTTTGTTTATCTATTTGTCTATCTATTTGTTTTTCAATCAATTAATCAATCTATCTATTTATCCACTTTCTAACTATATATCCATCTATTTATTTATCTATCTTTCTAATTGTTTATCTTTTGGTCTATCTATTTGTGTATTTATCAGTCTATATATATGTCTATCTATTTGCCTTTTATTTGTCTATATATCAGAGTATCTATATGTCTATCAATTTTTTATATATATATCTTTGTTCATATCTATCTGTCTATCTTTTTGTCGATCATTTTATCTTTCTATCTATTTAATTATCTATCAATCTGTCTGTCTATCTATCTAATAATCAATTAATCTATATGTCTATCTATTTATCTATTTTTTTATCTATCAATCTACCTACCTATCTATCAATTTATCTATTTTCATATATATATATATATATATATATATATATATATATATATCTATCTATCTATCTATCTATTTAACTATCATTCTATCTATCTATCTATCTATCTAACTATCAATTTATCTATATATCTCTTTATCTATCTATTTATCTATTTGTCTATCTGCCTATCTATCTATAATTCAATCTATCTATTTATATATATATATATATGTCAATCAACTATCTATCTAACTATTTGTCTATCTATTGGTATATATATTTGTATATCTATTAGACTACTATATATATATATATATATATATATATATATTTGTCTATTATTTATATATCTATCTATCTATATGTCTATCTTCTATTTATCTATCTATTTTTCTTTTTTTCTTTCTATCTATCTATTTTTTATCTATCAATCTATCTTTCTTTCTTTCTATTTTTCTTTCCTTCTATCTATTTTTCTTTCTATCTTTATATCTATCAGTTAATTTATCTATCTATCAATCTATCTATATATCTGTATATTTATCAATTAGTCTTTCTATTAGTCTAATAATATGTTAATCTTTATATCTAACTATTTATCAATATATTTGTCTATTTATCTGTCTATCAATATCATTATAAAATTGTCCATCAATTTGTCTATCAATCTATCTATCTATTAATCTATTTATAAACCTATCTATCTATATGTCTATCTATCTTTTAATATATCTATCAACTTATCTATCAATCTGTCAATTTTTCTTGCAATCTTTCTAACTAACTATTTGTCTATCTATATATCTATCTATCTATATGAATACCTCTTTATCTATCTATCTATCTGTCTATCTGTCTATCTGTCTACATAGCTATATGTCTATTTATCCATATATCTTTCTATCTAACTATCTAACTATCTATCTTTCTATCTATCTATCTGTTTGTTTGTCTATATATCTACCTATTTATCTTTAAATTAATCTATCTATCTATATATCTATCTATCAGTCTATTTGTCTATCGATCTTTCTATCTATCTATCTTTAAATTAATCTATCTATCTATCCATCTATATATTTATTTATCTATCTATTTCTTTATCAATCTATATATATCTGTCTATTAATATATCTATTAATATATCTAGCAATCTATATATCTATCTATCTATATATCAATCTATCTATCAATTTATCTATCAATCTATCTATCATTCTTTCTAATAATTTGTATATCAATCTACCTATTAATCTTTCAATCAATTTATTTATCAATCTACCTATCTATATGTCTATCTATCTATTTTTCAATCTATTTGTTTATATATCTATCTATATATTTATCAATCAATCTACCTATATATATATATATATATATATATCTTTCTGTACATCTATATGCCTATCTATCCATCTATTTATCTATCTGTCTATATATCTATTTGTCTATCTGTCAATATATTAATCTATCCTATCTATCTATATGGAAATGTATCTTTCTAATCTTTCTATCTATCTATTTGTCTATCTATATGTATATCTATCTATCTATTTATCATAATATTTATCTATCTGTCTATCTATCTAATAATCTTTCTTATTATCTCTCTAATTATCTATGTATCTTTCTATCTATCTATTTGTCTATTTAGTTTTCTATATATCTATATATCAATCTATCTATCTTTTTGTTTATCAATCTATCTATCTATCCATCAAAATGTCTACAATCTATCTTTCAATCTATCGATTAATCAGTCTTTCAATCTATCTATTAATCTATCTATTAATCTATCTATTAATCTATCTATTAATCTATCTATTAATATATCTATCAATTGATCTATTAATCAGTCTATCAATCTTTCTATCTATATTTCAATTTATATATCAATCTATATATTTGTCTATCTATCTTTCTGTTTATCTATATGACTATATATCTATTTATCTATTTATCTATCTATATATGTGTCTATCTATCTATGTATCTACCTATATATCTATTTGTGTATCTATCTATCTATCTATTTATCTACCTATATGTCTTTTTATCTATATATATATATCTATCTATCATTATATATGTCTTTCTTTTTATCTATCTATCTATCTATCTATCATTCTTTATATATATTTGTCAACCTATCTATCTATTTGTCTGTCTATCAATCTATTTGTCTATTTTTTGTTTATCTATTTTTCTTTATGTCTATCTATTTGTTTATCTACATTTTTATCTGTGTCTATCTATCTATCTTCCTTTCTTTCTATTTTTTTTCTTTCTATTTGTTTTTCTTTCTATCTATCTATCTATCCACCTTTCTATCTATCTATCTATCTATTTATTTTTCTATCTTTCTATCTGTTCATCTATTTCTCTATTTATTTCTCTATCTATATATATGTCTATCTATTTGTCTTTTATTTGTCTCTCTATATGTCTATCTCTTTTTTATCTATATATATATCTTTGTGTCTATCTATTTGTCTATCTTTTTATCTAGCTATCTATTTTTTATCTATCTATCTATTTGTCTGTCAATCTATCTATATATCATTCTAATAATCTGTTAATCTATATGTCTATCTTTTGTCTATTTATCTATCTGTCTATCTATTTTCCTATCTATTTTTCAATATATCTATCTATCTATATTTCTATCTATCTATTTATCTCTTTGTCTATTAATATATCATTCTATATATCTTTTTATCTATATATCTATCTATCTTTCTATCTATCTGTCTATCTATTTGTCTATGTGTATATATATGTGTGTGTGTGTGTGTGTGTGTGTGTGTGTGTGTTTGTCTATTTGTCTATTAATTGTAAATCTATCTATCTATCTATATGTCGGTATATATATTTATCTATCAGTTTATTTTTTTTTGTCTATCTATCTATTTATTTTTTTATTTATCTATCAATCTATCTGTTAATTTATCTATCTATTTATCTATCTATTTGTCTATAATTCAGTCTATCTATCAATCTAATAATCTATTAATCATTCTATCTATCTATTTGTCTATCTATTCGTCAATCTATTTTTCTATTTATCTATTTATCAATATGCCTATAAATCTTCTATAAATCTATCTATCTATTAATTTATAAATAAATCTATCTATCTATTTGTCTATCTTTCTATCTGTCTGTTTGTTTGTCTATTTATCTATCTATCAATATATCTATAAACCTATCTATCAATCTGTCTATTTTACTACCGATTTTTCTTTATTTCTATCTATCTACCTATCTATATGTCCATCTCTCTATATGTCTATCTCTCTATCTATCTATCTATCTTTCTATCTATCTTTCTTGATCTTGGTTTATTTATATCTTCAAATGTGCTGCCTTTGGGAAAAGTAATCACCTTTTACATGTATACAACCCTGATCAAATAATAAAATGATCTTATTGAATGCTAGTTTATATTCATCTTCTTAAAACAAAATTTTGGTTTTTCTTTTCCTTCTCTCTATTTTGGTTATTCTCTAAGAATAAAATGATGGTTACCAACATATATGTCTCGCACGTGTGTGTGGGGTGCGTGTGTAAGTCTGCTAGCATTTATGTCATAAATGAATTTTATATTATTATATATTTAAAACTCTTTTAAATAATAACAATTTTAAATTCAAATCTTTATCAGATAAGGAATCAAATTTATATATTATTATATTTTTAACTCTTTTAAAAAACCATTTACTGATTATTTTCTTATCCATTAAGAAAATATAACAGATTAATTATTTATTTAAATCAAGAATTTAAACTTTTTCAAAATTTAATAAAAACTATTTGTTATTTATAATTTAAAATAATCATATCATTTTAAATTCATAAAGAGAGTCAAAATCCATAACCATTATTATAAATTCTTAATATGTGACCCTATAGGTTTAATTAATATTGGCAGTAGGCCTAACTTACATTTTGATCGAATAAGTCATAAGTGACCTCTAGCAATATATTATGACAACCCAAATTAAATTAAAAACTTATGATTCGAGGCAACCTTAATATTGTTAATGACAATCCTTTTGTTTCATGATATCTTGATAGAATATAAGTTATAAAAATATCAACCTTATATCATTCTACCTTTGATTACACTAAACCCAATTAGAGAGACTAAAAAAATGACATTAATCTTCATCAATTTATTTGAGCATAGTCATGCATTTCTCAGTCTCGATTGTAAAGGTACCCCAAAAGTATCTCTCATATTATAAGAGGGACAAATTCTATTTTAATTATTTATATCTCACAGAATAATTCTTATTATGTTCAAGTATAACTTTTATAGTCATCTGATTAAAGACAACGTTGATTATATCAAAGCATAATATTCTTTATGTTGAGAAATAAAGCAATCTCAAGTCATAAAATTTAATGACACAACTATTAGAGATTAAATTATGACTTTGAACCATGTATTAATTTCAAGATAAGGCTATTCAAAATTTGTTCTCAACAAATAGATATAAATTTGAATTGTATATCATACACATATTCATCCCATGAATATCAATCAAACTTTATACTAATCTTAATTCATTATTATTCTCATAATAAAAACCAATTTGGGATATTTAGAATAATTAAAAATATCATTCAAAGACATTATATATATTAAACATGAAAATTAATTAAATAATTAATTCTCACAATAGTTAAAATACCATATCTAGACTATATGCCTAGAGCACTATTACAAACAAATCTATCTTTATTTCTATGAATCAATCTAATTAACTATCTATGTATCTATCAATATGATCAATATGTCTATCTATCGATCAATCTATCTATCTATCTATCTTTCATTCTCTCTAACAAAAAATTTATCTAACTATCTATCTGTCTGTATGTTTATTTGTTTGTATGACTGCCTTTCTATAAGTATATTAATCTGTTTATCAGTCTATCTTCCCACCTGCCTAACTTTCTATCTACCTGCCTAAGTGTTTGCCTGCTTGACTATCTGCCTACCTAGTTGTCTATCTATCTATTTAAATGCCTATGTATTTGTCTATCTATTTGTCTATATATTTGTATATTTATCTATATATCTATCTATCTCTCCTTCTCTGTGTGTCTATCTATATTTTATTTATATGTCTATCAATCTGTCTACCTATATATCAATCAATCTATCTATCTATCCATCTATCTTTTTGTCTATCTATCTGTTTATATATATATATATATATATTTATTTATTTATTTATTTATTTATTTATTTATTTATTTTGATATCTATTTGTCTATCTATCTATTTATCTATCTTTTTGCCTATGTATCTATCTAATAATCTATCTATCTATTTAATAATCTATCTATTTATCTATCTATCTATTTTTCTATCTATCTATCTATGTATTTATCTATCTTTCTGTCTATCTATTTTTCTAACTATATGTCTATCTATGTATCTAGATTTCTATATATCTTAATATCTATATACTTGTCTATTTAGCTATCTATCAATCTTCTATTTATCAATCAATCAATTTATCTCTCTATTTATCTATCTATCTTTCTGCCTTTAAATATGACTATCTATAAGTCTATATATCTATTTATCTATCTATCTATATATCTATATATTTATTTGTCTACCTATCTATATTCTTCCTATCTATCTATTTGTCTTTATATATATCTATCTATCCAGCTAGCTTTCTATCTATCTACCAATCTATCTATCTATCTATTAAATTATCTATTATTCTATGTATCAATGTGTCTATTAATCGGTCTATCAATCTATCAATTAATATATCTATCAATCAATATATCTCTCTATCAATTTATCTATTTATCTAGCTGTGTATCAAAATATCTATCTAACTAACTAGCTATCTATCTATCTATAGTCTATCTATCAGTCTATCTATCAATCTATCTATTTATCTATCAAATAGTTTATTGGTCTTTGTATCGTTCTTTTGAACTAATTATCAATCTTTCTATCTATCGATCTGTCTAATTTTTATCTATCTATAAATCTTTCTATCTACTAGTTTATATATCTATCTATTTAAATATATGTCAATCTATTTGTCTATATATTTGTCTATCTATCTATCAATCTATCTATTTGTCTATCTATTTGTAAATTTATATGTCTATCTTTCCTTCTATCTATCTGTCTATATTTCTGTATATCTATCTATCTATTTATCTGTCAATCAATCAATCTACTATCTATCTATATGTATATCTATTTATCTATCTATTTATCTATCTATTTATCTACCTTTTTGTCAATTTTCTATATATATATATATATATATTTCTATCTAATAATCTATTTATGGATCTATCCATCTATTGTCTATCTATCTTTCTATCTAACTATCTATCTATCTGTCAATTTATTTGTCTATATATTTAACTATCTATCTATCTGTATATTTATGTCTATCAAAATGTTTATAAATTTATCTATAAATATATTATCAATCTATCTAATGATCTATCAATCAATCTGATTATCAATTTGTTTATCATTCTATTTATCATTCTATCTATCAATCTGTCTATATATTTATCTATATATTTATCTATTTATCTGTCAATCTATTTCTCTATCTATATGTACATCAATCTATCTACCTATATGTCTATCTTTCATTCTATATATCTATCTATCTATCTATCTTAGTATCTATTAATTGATCTTTCAATCAGTTTATCAAACTGTCTATTTATCAATATATATGACTATCTATCTGTCTATTGGTTTTTTGTCTGTCTATCTATTTGTCGATTTGTTTGTTTGTTTGTCTATCTATATGTATGTCTGTCTAAAAATCTATGTGCTTATTTGTCTACCTGTCTATCTGCGTATGTTTCGGCCTACTTGTCTGCAAGCCTTACTAACTAATTATCTATCTATCTATATACTTGTCTACCTATCTATTCGTCTATCTATCGCTTAACTTATCTATATACTTGTATACCTATTTATTTATATGTCTATCTATCTATCTATCTATATATATTTCTATATGTCTATCTATCTATCTATTTGACTATCTATTTATCCAGCTGTCTATATATTATCTAACAATCTATCTATCTATCTACCTATCTATCTATCTATCTACCTATCTATCTGGTCTGTCTATCAATCTTTATATCTATCTATTTATATTTCTATCTATTTATCTATCTATGTGTCAATCTATCTATCTATTTGCCTATCAATATACTTATCTATCTATCTATATGTCTATCTATCTATTTGACTATTTATCTATCTATATATCTGTCGAACTATCTGTCTATCTATCTATCTGAGTATCTATATATTTGTCTATCCATCTGTATTCTATCTATCTATCTATAGATCTATCTATCTATTTGTCTATCTAATCTATTTTTCTATCTATCTATCTATGTGTCTATCTATATATCTACCTATCTATATAACAATCTTTCAATCTATCTATCTATCTTATAATCTATGTATCTATACAATAAAATCTCCATCTATTTGTCTATCTACCTATCTATCTATCTTTTTGTTTATGTATCAATGTATCTATTTATCAATTTTTCTATCTATCTATCTTATGTCTATCTATCTATCTATCTATATATCTATTTATCTATTTATCTATCTGTATATCTATCTGATTATCTATATTTCAATATATCTATCAAATTATCTATCAATCTATCTATCTTTCTAGTTGTCTATATATTTGTATATTTTTCAGTCTATCTGTCTATCTATCTTTCTATCTATATATCAAATATATATATCTATCAATCTATTTATCTATATATCTGTCTGTCTATCTATCTTTCTGTCTGTCTATTTGCCTATCTATTTTTCTATATATATATATATATATATATCTATATCTATCTATTTATCTATTTTATTGTCTGTATATCTTTCATTCTATCTATTTTTATATCTATTTATTTGTCTATCTTATGGTTATCTATCTGTCTATTTAACTATCAATCAATCAATTTATTATTATGTATGTCTATCTATCTGTCTATCTTTCTTTTTATGCATATGTCTATCTATTTTTCTATGTATCTCTCTAAATATCTACTTATCAATCTATCTTTCTTTATTTCTATCAATCTATCTTTCTTTCTATATGTCCATCTATCTCTCTATCTATCGATTTGTCTATCTATCTATCTGTCTATCAGTCTATAAAAAGTCTATATTTATTTATTTTTCTATATGTCTATCTATTTATATGTCACTCTATCTATTTTCAATCTATCTATCTATATATATGTCTATCTATTTGTTTATCTATCTGTCTATCTATTTGTCAATCAATTTGTGTGTATATCTGTCAATCTCTCTATATAACTTTCAATCTATATGTCTATTTATCTATCTATCTATCTCTCTGTATGTCTATCTATCTATTTGTCTATATTTTTATATATGAATTTGGATATCAATCCGTATATCAATCTGTCCATTAATATGTTGATCAATCTGTCAATCAATATGTTTATCAAACTATTTACCAAATTATCTATCTATCTATCTGTCTGTCTATCTAACTTTCTATTTATCTCTATATCTATCTGTCTATCTATCTATCTCTCTATCTATCTATCTGTATATCTATTTGTCTATCTTACTATCTATCTATCAATTTATCTATCTTTCTATCTATCTATCTATATAGTTGTCTATCAATTTTTGTATGAATCTGTCTATCTATCTATCTATCTATCTATCTATTATCTATCTATTTATTTATCTATTTATCTGTCTATCTATTTATCTTTTTTCTATATATCTATTTATCTATCGATATATTTGTATATCAATCAATCTATCTATTTATATACATTTCTATCTATCTGTCTATATATTTATCTATTAATCTATCTATCAATCAATCTACATATGTGTCAATCAATCAATCAATATATCTATCTATTTATATATAGGTCTATTGATATATCTATCGATCTATTTATCTATTTGTCTATCTATATGCCTACCTATTTGTCGATATATTTATTTTTCTATCTATCTATATATTTGTATATCTATCTTTCTTTCTTTCAATTTGTCTAAATATTTATCTATCTAAATAACTATCAATCTATCAATCTATTTGTCTCTCAATATCTCTATTAATCTGTCTATTAATTTGTCTATAAAAATATCTATCAATCTGTTAATAATTAAATATTTCTATATCTCTATCTATCTGTATATCTATACGTCTGTCTATCTATCTATATATCTATTTATATGTCTATCCATCTATCTATCTATTTGATTATATAAATAAATGACTAACTAACTGACAATCTATTTGTTTATCTATATATCTATTTGTCTACCTTTTTAACTATCGGCCAACCTGACTGTCTATCTCTTTTATGTATGTATGCTTGATTTACTATTTTCCCTACCTCATTGTCTGACTATCTGTATGTGTATTTGTTTGTATGAATGCATGTATATCTGTCTCTTTATATATCTATCTATCCATCTATCTATCTATTTGTTTATCTAAATATCTATCTATCATTCTATATATATATATATATATCAATCTATCAATCTATTTATCTATCTATTTTTCTATTTATCCATCTATTTATTTATCTATATGTGTGTCTATCTAAATAACTATCTATCTACCTACCTATATATCTATGTGTCCATCTATTTGTCTATCTATCTTTCTGTATATCTATCTATCTAATTATCTATCTATTTGTCTGTCTATCTATATGTCTATCTATGTGTCTATCTATCTATCTATTTGTATATATCTATTTATAATTCTATTTATCTACCTCTCTATCTATCATTCTATCTATCATTCTATCTATCATTGTATATACCTATATGTCTATCTATTTATCTATTTGTCAATATATCTATCATTATATTTATCTATCTGTCTATCAATCTTTCAATCTATCTGTCTATATATCTATATATCTATATATCTATCTATCTGTCTATCTATCTATCATTCTATATATCAATCCGTCTATCTATATATCTATCTATTTATTTATATATCCATCTATCTGTCTATATATCTATCTATATATTTCTCTATATAACTATCTATTTGTCTGTATATCTATTCGTCTATGTATTTTTGTATCTATGTGTCTATTTATGAGTATATTTATCTATTTATCTGTCTGTCTATCTATGTATTTGTCTGTCTATCTACATGTCTATCTAATAGTACATCTATTTATTAATCTATCTGTCTATATATCTATATATCTATCTTTCTTTCCTTTCTAACTGTCTATTTTTCTTTTTATCCATCTTTAGTCAATCTATCTAACTATCAATCTTTCTTTCAATCTATTCTTTCAATCTATCTACCTATTTATTTATCTATATATCTGTCTATCTATATATTTATCATTCTATCTATAAATCAATTGATCTATCTATCTATCTATTGATTTATCTTTCCATCAATCTATTTATGTATCTGTCTATATAACTCTCTATTTTTTGTATATCTATCTATCTATATGTTTTTTTATCTATGTGTTTATCTACCTGTCTATCTATTTATCTATCTTCTTTCTATCTATCTATCTATTTGTCTATCTATCTGTCTATTTATCTGTCTATCTATATGACTATATTTCTAATATCTATTTGTCTATCTATCTATTCATCTGTCTTTCTATCTGTCTATGTATATTACTATTATCTATCTTTCGGTCCATCTATTTGTCTATCTATCTCATTCTCAATCTATATATCAATATGTTAAAAATCTATCTATCAATATGTCTTTCAATATCTCTATCTACCTCTCTATCTATCTTTATATCTATATATCTATCAATCTATCTATCTATGTATCTATCTATCTGTTAGTCTATCTATCTATCTATATATCTGTCTATCTATCTATCGATAAATTTATTTATCTATCTATTTTCCTTTCTATCTGTCTATCTCTGTATTGATCTATCTATCTATCCATCTTTATATTTGTCTATTGATTTTTCTATCTGTCTATCTTTCTATCTATCTTTTTGTCTATCTATCTATCTATTTGTTGATCTATATTTATACCAATCTATTTGTCTATCTGTCTGTCTATCTTTCTATCTATCTTTCTATCTATCTATCTATCTATATATATATATATATATATATATATATTCATATCTATCTTTTTATATATTTATCTGTCTAACTATGTCTTTCTATCAATCTATTAATTAGTGTATCAATCTATATTTCTATCTATCTATTTATCTATCTATGTGTCTATATATCGTTCAATCTATCTATCTATTTAATTTTCTATTTATCTATCTATTTATCTGTCATTTTATCTGTCTATCTATTTTCTATCTGTATATCTTTCTTTCTATCAATCAATAAATCAATCTGTTTTTCTATCTTCCTATCTATTTGTCTATCTATCTGTTTATCAATCTATCTATCTATCTATATATCTATTTATCAATCAATATATCAATCTATTTTTCAAACTATCTATGTATCTGTTGGTCTATCTATTTTTCTATCTATCTATATATTTATATGTTTATGTTTCTATGTGTCAGTTAGTAATTATGTCTATCAATCTATCTGTCCATCTATCTATATGATTGTCTATCTATTAGTAAGTCTGTCTATGATTTAGTTAGTCAGTCAGTTAGTCGATCTATCTTTCTATCTATTTGTCCATCTATCTACCTACCTGACTATCTACCTGCCTGAATAAAAGATTTTCTGTCTCTATGTGTCTTTTTATCTATCTATTTAACTACCTCCTATTTTGTCTCTCTGCCTGACTATCTGACTGTCTATCTATTTGTTTATATGTATATGTGTCTATCTGTCTCTTTATCTATTTGTCTATCTATTTATCAATCTAAAAATATTTCAATTTGTTTATCTATCTATCTAGTCATATTTCTTTTTATCTATTGATCTCTATATATCTGTCTCTCTATCTATTTATCTATCTATCTTTCTAACTATCTATCTGTCAAATTATCTGTTATTCTATAGGTAAGTCTATTTGTCTATCTATCTTTTTATCTGTCTGTCTATCTATATGTATATCTCTCTGCCTCTCTATCCCTATATCTATCTATTTATCTATTTGTCTTTCTATCTATCTGTCTGTCTATCTATCTATCTGTTTGTCTGTATGTCTGTCTATCTATATATCTATCTATTTATCTATTTCTATATATACCTATTTATCTTTCCCTCTATCTATCTATCTATCTATCAATCTATGTGTCTTTCTATCTACCTATCTACCGATCTATTTATCTATGTGTTTATTTATCTATCTTTCTCTCTATCTATCTATGTTTATCTATCTATTTATCTATCTATCTATTTGTCTATCTATATATTTATCTATATATCTATCTCTATCTATTTATTTTTTTATCTTTCTATCTATCTATTTATCTATCTATCTATTTATCAATTTGTCTATCTATCAATCTATCTATCTATCATTCAATCTATATATCTATTTGTCAATCAATCTATCTATCTAAATGTCTATCTATATATTTATCTATCTATCTATATATATATATATATATCTGTCTGTCTATATATCTATCTATCTATTTGTCTATCTATCTATCTGTCTATATATCTATCTATCTCACTATCTGTCTATATATAGGTCTATCTATCTATCAATTTTTTATCAGTCTATCTATCTTCCTATCTATCTATTTATCTTTCTGACTATCTATCTATCTATTTACCTATCTATCTATATGATGAATCTTTCTATCTATCTATTTTTTATCTAGCTTTCTATCTATTTGTCTATTAATCTATCTATCAATTTCTTTATCAATCTGTCAATTAATTTGACTATATTTTTGTCTATCAATCTATCTATCATTCTGTCTCTCAAACTATTTGTATAACAATTGATATATCTATTAGTCAGTCATTTATTATATCAATTAGTCTATCTTTCCGTATGTTTGTTTACCTATCTATTTGTTTGTCTTTCAGTTAGTCTATCAATTGGTCTATAAGTCATTTAGTCTATCTCTTTGTCTGTTTCACTACAAAAAAAATCCCAGGTAGCTTGGGAAAATACCCTAGCTAAATACATTTTTTTGTTGCTAGATTGGATATAATGATAGACTAACGACGAAACCATTCCCAAGCTCAAGTGCTTGTCACAAAAATTAATAAGGAAATACATTCCCTAGCAAATTAGCGAGGGAATATACCCTAGCAAAACTTGCAAGGGAAAATTCCCTAGTTAAATTAGCGAGGGTAAATTCCCTAGCTAAATTAGCAATGGTAAATTCTCTAGCTAAATTAGTGAGGTTAAATTCTCTAGATATTTTCATTCAAAAATTATTTTCACATTTTTAATTATTTACATAAAATTTAATTACATAATATAAAATTTTTATATTAAATTTAATAAAAACATAAACTATACACAATTATTTATACTTAACAAAAATTAAAATCAGTTAATAAAATATTCTAATACAATATGTTACATAGTTAAAATAGAAACATAACAAAACTTGATTATATATTATTCATCATCAATGTATCTAATGATATTGCACAAAGTATAATCTATTCATGAAATTGATGTTGCTTTCTCTCTCACAGCTCCTCAAAATCTCCATACTGCTCTAGCACCCACGCATGTCCCTCCATTACTTTTTTAAGTTCTAGTCTGCATTTCCTCTCGACCTCCTACTCCTTCCTTGTATCTGCCAATGCCCTTTTTGTATCTAGCTACTCTTCCGACATCATTGTTTTAACCTTGCGATTAGTTGCTTGTATGTATACTTGTTCATGTATGTATGTCCCTTAGTGTGTGTGTATGTAAATATTGACACATGTACTTTCATGCAGATACAAATACTATCAAAGACAATAGAAGGTAATAAAATAGGGCTTAAAAGTACCCATATAATTTTTTTTGGGCATGGTCAGCATCTTCTAGTTATTTGTCCTCTAATACTCCACTCAGATAAAGAACATTATTACACCTGCTTATGGAGCATGACATACTATATTTACAAACCAATAAAGAACACAACACAATGATACTGATAAACAAATAGACTAGTGCATGCAACACCAACTACCATTTGCTAGAAATTTCACACAATGAAATAATCATGAGTTTAATTTTAAATTACTGAATCAAGATTTCTCCAAGATTTCTAATCAACTATCCATCAACATATTCTTCTTTGTTGCCCAGGTTCACGCATTAGTCCATGGTTAATTAAAAGACACTACTTTGGTTAATTAGTCAATGGTTTTGTACAAAATTAATATGTTTTAAATAAAAAATCCAAAATATGACGCTTATTTGAAAAATATTACCAAAGTAGTGTGTCTGGAAATAGTGTGACAATGGTCATCATTGTGAATTACGGTCATTGCCATGCTATTGAATTTTAAAAATCATGACCTTCATCGATGTCTGCCTCACTTGATAATGCCGAATTTGGGCTTGAATTTGGGTTTGAGATGAGATCTAGTTTGGATTCATTTTTACTTTCAATATTGCATCTTGGCCATATAGATTTCCAAGTGAGTGGCCAAAGTTTAGTTGGTGGTTTGACAAAGAAATGATGAAAAAATAGAAGATGATGAAGATTAATTTAACTTGATAGTTTTCTCTGGATTGAAATAGAGGAGACACTTGTGGAAAGATCTCTTGATTTGTTGAAGTTGACAAGATCACTTTAAATCATGATTAAAGAAAAAAACAAATCATTTAATAGGAAAAAGATGATATAGATACATTCGTGTATGACAAGGCCATATTTTATATATATATAAACAAATAGGCACCTTATCATCGCCCCTCTTTTCTTCTTTATACTGCTGGAGCCACAACTATAAACTTGAGCAAGTAGAACCTATAGAAATGAACTCATTATTCCGAACTTGAGTTTCTTTGTCAAAGTTAATGAAGCAATTGGGGCTGCATGTTGCACTTTTTGTAAGTAATCCAGATTCAATCTTTTGTCATCCATTGCCACTCTCACATGTAGATATTTTGCTCTTGCACCCATTTTTCTTCTTTTTATAACTTAGTCAAATATGTGACTAGTGAAATATGAAGTATGTATGCACACATATATACAATAGTTGACATGACGGTACATATGAATGAGTGTGTGAGTGTGTGTGTGAGTGTGTGTGTGTGTGCATGTCTTTTTGGGTGTGTATTTTAGTCATTGATGGGTAGAGTAAGTAACTGATATATTGCACTAGAGAAATCTGAGAGAAAAAAGTAAAAAAAAAAGTGAATCATTTTACCTGTTTAGATTAAGGCTAAGATTCAGGCTTCCAACTGAACAGTGACTAGATAAAGTTCCCAAATAGTCTCAAGAGAGGGAAAGCCTGCTTTACACTTGATGTAAGTTTGGACTGTGGTGATTTCCATGAGCCATACATGTCCAGCCTCGCCACCTATTCTGCAGATCAGACTTTGTATCTCTGTGATAATGTACTTTGTAATGTTGTTGCCTACTTGCCAACCATAATTTGGCCAGATATCAAAGACCCATTTAAGATCACCCACATATAAAACAACTCTTCTTTTCGAATAACCATCTACGATGCACTTAAGCACCATAATTTCTGGTCAACATCTACTTTTGAATGATTCCTAAAAGAGAACAGAGGAAATGTTACTAATCTAACTATTTCCATTTTCTCACTCACTCCTCTTACTACGCTCTATATCCTTGCCACACTCTTCTGTAATCACGATGTCTCTTTTCGTCCTCTCCATGGCCTTTAAAACCCTCACCACATCTTTGTTCTTTGTCAGTGTTTATAATGGCGAGCTTAAGTCCTTCCCCAATGGTTCAAATTGATTGAAAGAAAGAAATGGAGGAGGAGAAGAGTTGGCTACGGTGAGAGGTTTTATGAATTCTTTCATGTATGAATTTTTGAGAACTGGAGTGATATCTGTAGGGGCAGCCAGGGCAGTGGATGTACTTCTGGAACAAATATAAATGGATACGGCTTGTTCAACCTTTTTTTTCACTAGGTTGGATGCCACACACTCTTCTATTTTTCCCAATGCCTAGATTTTAAAATTTAATAGCCGACATTCACAATGTGGTCTTTGATTTTTAAAATTCAATAGCATGGCAATGACCTTCATTCGCAGTGATGCAAATTGCCACACTGTTTCCAAATGCATTAGTTTGGTAATATTTTACAAACTAGCATTATATTCTGGATTTTTTATTTAAAACATATTATTTCCTTACAAAACTCATGAGGAAATGACAAACAAAAGGAAAATAAAAGTTGAAATGACAATAGGCTGCGTGGTATTGAATTTTTCCACACCTATAGGTTCATATAGGAATCCACCGAAGCAAGGAAACCTAAAAGAAACCAAAGAAAAAAATTGAGAAAAAAACTGTAATGCACACGAAAGAACACAAGGTAGCTCACCTTTGTATTTCATTCCCCACTTGAGTTTTACAATGACCATCTTCCTAATCATGTTGTTAAGAAAAGGTTTGAAAAATTAACCCATCTTAAATCTTCATTCAAATTATTGATATTTTACTTTGTGTGTGCGTGCAATACTTTGATATTTTTAAATAAATTCATTATAATTTGATTATTATATATTTTCTAATAAATACATCTCCATTATAAATTGTGATCATACATGAAACAACAATGTACAGAAAAATAAATAAAACAATGCAAAAAAATGAATGTTCATCTGATATTTTAACTTAATAAAGTTAAAATTTACCTCAATTTCATGCATCATACACAATATTTACCCTAAGGTATATATCATGAAGTATGAGATATATTACGAGGTCATGCACTGGTATGAAAATAAGTAATCTTGTCCAAGAATAGAAAATTTTATTATTTTTACTACTTCGTGAATTATTAGATGTAATAATATAACCTTCATGATTTTTAGGGATAAAACTGTCAAGATATTAAACTCACAAATCTCAGACCTATGCAAGAGTCTTGTGTGCCAGACAGTACCTTTATGCCTTTTTTTTAAACTTTTGTTATACAATAATCAACCCTAATTTTTAAAAGAATACTCATATTTTTTTTATTTTTCTTGCATCTATACACACTTGTGTGTGTGTGTGTGTGTGTGTGTGTGTGTGTGTGTGTGTTATTTATTTATTTATTTTCATGATTATTGTATTTTTGTTTTTTATTTATTTGAGCACTTAACTTGTAGGATGCCCCAAACCATACCATACACATAATATTGTGTATACTTGTATGTATATATACATATATACATATACATACATACATATATATATATATATATATATATATATATATATCATGATTATTAAGTATTTACTTTAGTTTTTTTTAATTACTTGGGAGCATTTGACTTGTGCGGTACCACAATGCATAAACTTATAAAATAATACTTTTTTTTATTATTTTTTTTACATGTATGCACTTCAATACACACACGCGCACACACACACGCACGCACACACACACACACACACACACACACACACACATGTCTAAGATTGTATATTCAAAAATCTATTATTTGATTTTAATAAATTTTTTCTATTTTTTTTCTTCTTTTTTTTCCCCTCTTTCTGTCTCTCTCTCTCTCTCTCTCTCTCCTATCATTCATGGAAACCCTAAACCAAAACACAATGTTCATAAGAAACATCAAAAAAGCTAAGGTTTTTTAGATCCTACAAGAAATTGATAGCAGTGTTCATAACACCTATCATGTTAGAATTTCAATTAGAAAATATGATGTCATACCTTAAAAGTACGTACAATAACTCTGTCACATCCTCGGTGCTGCTGGAAAATCCACAAGAGATCAAGGTAGAGCATGATCCCTCTAGGCCTCTCATCCGGCGAGGCTTCAATTATATCTTCACAAAGATAGTCCAGAATCACAGATATTGATGCCATCCTTAGATAATCTTGCAATCCACCAATTGAAATAACTAATCCTAACATCACTGCCATACTATAACAAAGAAATTTAAGTAGCTACATGAAACAAGAATAACATGTGGTAGACACCTGCAATGAAGCACGCCCATTGTGAAAAAAAAAGAAAAAAGAAAAAACAAGCAAGAGAATGAAGATGGTGATACACATGCTCCATAGTATATCTACAGTGTAGGGAACAATCTGCTCTAGTTTATCCCTAAAAGGTATGCACTTGATTAAGGTCTTCTTACTGTGCAGAATCCTTTGCAGAGTTCTTGCATCAACCTCGTGTAATCTATCAATCTTCTCCACAGCTTGCTTAGCAATGCCAATCACCACATTGGTTGCCATGTCTTCATCAAAGAACATCACTGCCTCGACGTCTTCCACATTTTTAGCTGCTAGATGTGATTTTGAAGAAGATGATACATCACATAGAATGTTAAGCACACACCTCGATACCTTCAATGCATGCTTAACGAATCCACTAACTAACATCTCCTCTGTTATCGATAGAATAGTTATCCAAAGCTTCAAATTAACTAGCCATTACATTTTCCTTAATCAGATAATAGATGGGTAAGTGAGAACTAGGAGCAATATTTCATGGGCAAGTGTTTGAGACAGAGAGATGAGCCCTCTAATAGCATTCAACCTTGCTTCGACATCACTGGTCTCGGCGTCACCCTGCACCTTAATCTCACAGAGCTTGAAGACAACCTCTCTCCATTTATGAGCCAATAACCCAAAAGGAAGAACTCCTAGGGCTAAAGCAAAGCCTCTTCTAATACTAGTGTTTTGATCAAAAATTTGTTGTAGGTACTTTCAGGTCACATCAACTACATCACCATTATCTACATGAACCAGGTATGCTCAAACAAAGGGTTTCAAAGCACTAATATCTATGTTCTGTGGAGCTATAATGATATAATGGGCCATGTTGGAAAGAAATTAACTTGCAAGGTGTAGGACCACTTGTATCTGAGGGTTGGGATGCCTCAAGTTCTCATCGAAGGTATTAAGCAGACTTTGTGTTATCTTTTCGGATATTGGTAAATGACACAATGCAATACATTCTATCAATTGGGAGATAGTGGAGTGCATCATCTCTCCCCCCTTACCTTGATAAGACAATCTTTCTCAATTGCACCAACTATACCAGCTACATCTTTTTGATTTTCTACAAAAGTGAGTTTTTATTCAAATGGCCTCATTCATTGCTTTATTCCAATAAAAACTAAATATAGTTATAAATACTTTTATATATAATGTCATATGATTATATAATTATACAAGTATTTAGATATAATATTTGTGTTTAAAATATTTTTATAAATGTTACTTATAAATAATTATATATATGTGACACTTTTATAAATATTATATAGTATATATATCACATTTATATAAACTTTATATATATTATATATTTATATAAAAATAAATGTGTTATATAATTGTTTAAAAAATGTATAAACATTTTATATGTTATATAAGTGTTATATAAAAAATTATATAAATGAATAGTTTTATGTAAATGTTGTATAGATATTTTTAAACATTAATACATATGTATAAATATTTATATATAACATTATATATTTTTATAAACATATCAGTGTTTATAAATAATGTACTACATGTGTGTGTGTGTGTGTGTGTGTGTTAAAGTATTGACATTTATATATAATGTCATGTGAATATATAAAAGTATAAAAGTTTATATATAAACTTATCTGTTTATAATATTTTTGGAGACAACAAAATTAGAACCCATAAACATTAAGTTTGTTTTTGCATAAGCAAAAAAACTATATGCAAATATTTAGTATTTGAAATCAATAAAACCCTAAAAATTTAAACAGTGAAAGAACAAAGTTTACACATACCATTTATTGTTTCATTAATGTTGTAGAGTCAAAATCATATAAGTGATATGAAAATAGAAGAAAAGAGAAGGAAAATTGGGAGAAAATTAAAAAAAAAATCAAACCCAAATTATTCTGTAAAAACCAAACTCCACCAGTGGTAATCAAATTGAGAGAGACATAGATATGTATATAGCATTCTGAAGAAGAAAAGAAATGATAATATTACCGGTAACAAGAAGAGGAAGATTTTATAGGT
The DNA here is from genome assembly GCA_029783825.1 of Sapria himalayana. Lineage (NCBI taxonomy): Eukaryota > Viridiplantae > Streptophyta > Magnoliopsida > Malpighiales > Rafflesiaceae > Sapria > Sapria himalayana. The sequence continues at coordinate 21,492 of JAREIK010002134.1, forward strand.
TGTTCCCATAGTTCCATTTTGATTCTTCTCTCTTCGTCGTTCACTAGAAAAAAAATTCCATATAGCTAGGTAACATTTCCTAGCTAAATGGACATTTTCAATCACTAAACGAAATATAGCGATGGATTAATGATGGAATCATTCACTGTCTAAAGTGCTCGCCGCTAAAATTTAGCGAGGAATGTATCCCTAGATAATAATTTAGCGACGAAAAAATCCCTAGCAAACAAAATAATTTTTCTAGTTAAATTAGCAAGATGAATGAGTGTTTTCGCCACAAAATGAATATAACGACGGAAGTTTTTCCAATCTAAAGTACTCTTCACTAAATATTAGTGATGGAAATAGTCCTTAGCAAAATAAATTTAGCAACGAAAAAAATCACTTGCTAAAATAAAATATTCCCTAGCTAAATTAGCTAGGGAATATTCCCTAGCTATTTTAATTTCAAACTATTTTCAGAATTTAATTTATTTTAAATTTTTTTAATTACATAATTTAATATATTTATATTAAATTGAATAAAAATAGAAACTATAAATGATAATTTATAATTAATAAAAAATAAAATCATTTAATAACTTATTTTATAACAATATTTTATATATTTAAAACAAAAAAAATAACAAAATTTTATTACATCTTATTCATCAATGTATCTACCGATAGTGCATAAAGTATAATCTATCCATGCATTGATATTACTTTCTCTCCCTCTAGTCCTCCGATCACCATTTTTCTGATGTGACAAAGCTGTCTAAGTCACAACACATCATTCTAGTAAAAAATCCCTTCTCTTATATAAGCTTTGTATGGAGACAATGTGGTACCATATCTGTAAGAAATTTAAACCACTCAATCAAATCAAAATAAATAAAAAAAAGTTATGTTTTGATAAATATATAATACTATAGTATATATGTACATATATACTAGCATTTTACTCGTGCATATATTACAATAGTATGTGTACATAAAAACTATAGTATTATGTGTACATATATACTGAGTACAAATATACTCAGTATATATGTACATAAAATACTGTAGTATTATATATACGTATATACTGAGTATATACGTACGTATATACCACATTTGTTGCTATTGCTGCTACTCCCACTATTGCTACCGCTCATGTCGTTGTAGTTGCCACTGCTACTACTACTACCCCTGCTGCCACTACTGCCGCTATCAGCCGCTTCCATTACTATTGCCACTACCGCCGCTACCGCCGCTTCCACTACTACTGCCACTGCTGCCGCTGCCGTCGCTGCCACTACTACTGCCGCTAATAATAAAAGTGAAGCCGATGATGATGCTCAACTAATGAACTTCCATACCAACACTCATTTTGAGATTGAGTGAGTTTTTGATGAGACGGTGAGCTGCTTCATCAAAATAGGACCTGATATTCTTCATGGACTAGAATTACATGACACTACATGAGCATCATTATCATCATCATCATCCTAAGCCCTAGTACAATTAGAACCAATCATTGCAGAACCAAGAGCAAGAAAACATATTTACTCATACGTTTGCTTTGTACCATGTGATAATTGCATATCAACACAAATACTAAGATTAATATGACCAACATTTATCTACTTGGCTGGTCTGGACCAGAAATATCTTCATCCCATAGCTTTAGAGAAATTCTAATATCCATGGCTTTTATTACATGCATCAGTAAGTAATGCACGATGATGACCAAACTAGCCCGAGCAATTATATATTCAAAAGTGTGTTTGTATGTAAATGGCTTATTTATATACTCGGTATATACAGTAGATATATACTCAGTATATATGTACATTTATACCAAGTATATTTTTATGTATATATTACAGTATTATATGCACGCATAAATACTCACATAGCCTTGGATGTCACACACACTTGTACATTAATGCAAATACACATTCCATCAAAGACAACAGAAGAAAATAATCTAAGACTTAAAAAATACACATATAGGTCTCTCAGGCATGGTTAGCATTTCTAGTTATTTTCCTTTGGTACTCCACACAGATAGAGAACATTGTTACACCTGCACATGGAGCATAACATACTACATTTACAAACCAATAACCGATAACAAGCAGTCACAGATCTCAACTGTGATGACGCAAATGTGAACTACGATGATGCAGATCTGTACAAAATAAGAGTGTTAAGAACAAACCTATGTTTGGGTAGAATTAATTCTTTTGGTTCATCTCACAGCTTCAGAAGCTAAGGTGTTGTTCCCAGCACCATGGGGGACCAGCCAAGGCTTTTACATACCTATAAAAGGTTAAAACTCTACCCAAAAAATTCAGGGACACACAAACATATTCACATATATATAAAAATTATTATTATAGACATGAAGAAACACAAATTAAAGTTGATAGTTATACAGCTTCAACAAAAATTTAATTAAATAATTTAATATTTTTATATTAAATTGAATAAAAATAGAAACTATAAATGATATTTATAATTAAAAAATTTTTTTAATAACTTATTCTAATATAATATTTTACATAATTAAAACAAAAAAATAACAAATTTTATTACATCTTATTCATCAATGTGACTACCAATTGTGCATAAAGTATAATCTATTTGTGCATTGACATTGCATTCTCTCCCTTTGCTCCTCTGATCGCTATTTTTCTGCTACGACAAAGCTATCTGAGTCACGACACATCATGTCTAGTGAAAAATCCTCACTTATACAAGCTTTGTATGGGGAACAATGTGGTACCATATCTGTAAGAAATTTAAACCACTCAATCAAATCAAAATAAAACATGTTTTGATAAATATATAATACTGTAGTATATATGTACATATACTAGTATTTCACTCGTACATATATTATGGTAGTATATGTACATAAAAACTACAGTATTATGTGTACATATATACTGAGTACAAATTAGGACCCGATATATACTAGCATTTCACTCATACGTATTTCCCTGCCAACCACTCGTTTTGAGATTAAGCAAGTTTTTGATGATGCATAAAGCTGCTTCTCCCAAAATAGGACCCAATATTCCTCCTGGACCCGAATTACATGGTACTACACGAGAATCATCATCATCATCATCCTAAGCCCTTATACAATTAGAATCAATCATTGCAGAACTAAGAGCAAAAAAACTTATTTACTCATACGTTTGCTTTGTACCATGTGATAATTACATATTAACACGATTACTAAGATTTTTAAGACTAACCTCTTTCTGCCTGGCTGGCCTAGACCAGAAATATCTTCATCCTATAGCTTTAGGGAAAGTCTAAGATCCATGGCTTTTATTAGCTGCATCAATAAGTAATGCATGATGATGACCAGACCAGCCCGAGAAATTATATATTCAAAAGTGTGTTTATGTGTAAATCAGTGTGCATGTATGACAATATATACATGTTTGCAAATAAATATATGCACCCACTTTGTATATATTCGGTATATACGTACGTATATACTACAGTATAAAAGTACATATACACCAAGTATATATGTACGTATATACTATAGTATAAAAGTACTTATATACTGAGTATATACATACATATATACTGCAGTATATGTGTATGTATATGCTAAGTATATACATACAAATATGCTCAGTATATACAAACATATATACTCGGTATATACGTACTTATATACTCAGTATATACATAGATATATACTCAATATATACATACATTTATACAAAGTATATATGTATGTATATACTTTAATATTGTATGTACGTATATATACTCACATAGCCTTGGATGACACACACACTTTTACTTTAATGCAAATACACATACCATCAAAAACAACATAATAAAATAATCTAGGACTTAAAAAACACGCATATAGGTCTCTCAAGCATGGTCAGCATTTCTAGTTCTTTTTCCTATGTTACTCCACGCAGATAGAGAACATTGTTACACCTACAAAACAGAGCATAACATACTACATTTACACACCAATAACTGATAACAAGTAGTTGCAGATCTGAACTATGACGATGCAAATATGAACTACAATGACACATATTTTAACTACGATGACACATATCTGAACTACGATGATGCAAATATAAATTGTGACAACGCAGATCTGAACTGTGATGATGCATATCTGAACTGTGATGATGCATATCTGAACTGTGATGATGCAAATCTACACAAAATAAAAGTGTGAAGAGCAAACCTGCTTTTGCATGGAATTAATTTTTTTGGGTCATCTCACATCTTCAGAAGCTAAGGTGTTCTTCCCAGCACCATGGAGTACCAGCCAAGGCTTTTACATACCTATAATAGACTAAAACTCTACCCAAAAAATTTGGGGACACACAACCATATTCATAGATATATAAAAATAGTTATTATAAACATGACCAAACATTAATAAAAGTTGAAAGTCATACAGTTTCAACACATTCGTAATTTTCACTTGTAGCTCGACTTATGAGCATGAAGTTAGAAAATCATATGTCTGAGAAATTATTTGATTAGGTGATTGAACTGATGAAGTAGATTATTCTAGATAATAATTTGGTCACTAATAACTTTTAATGCAACAGCAAATGTCCTATATGGACTCACATTTAGCAGGCTTGACGTGATAGATAGCATTCCTAGTTCTAGCTGCAAAACCACCTAGGAGAGGCTAGCACAAATGCACCAGTTAATTATGAGGATAATTGTATTAGAATAAGTTATTAAATGATTTTTTTTGTTTAATTTAAAATTTTCATTTATAGCTTCTCTTTTTATTAAATTTAATATAAAAATATTAAATTATTTAATTAAATTTTAATTTAAGCTTCATGATAATCGACTTTAATTTGTGTTTATTCATGTCTATAATAACTCTTTTTATATATCTGTGAATATGTTTGTGTGTCTTCAAATTTTTTGGGTAGAGTTTTAGCCTATTATAGGTATGTAAAAACCTATTATCAGCAGTAGTAGCAGTAGTAGCAGTGGCAGCGGCGACAGTGCTGGCAGCGACGGCAACGGTGGCAGCGGCGGGGGTGGTAGCTACTGTAGTAGTGGCTACGGTAGTGGTGGAAGCTAACAGTATGAAAGACAATATAAACCACTTCCTTTGATTCCATGTTAAAAAGTAAACTCATAAAAAACTCACACAGACTCATAATCATAAATGTGTAATGAGAAAATTTAAAAAATATAAACCCTAACAGTATGAAAGACATTATTCTTAAACTAGCATTTTTTCTAGTTTTTCTTTTTTTTAAGTTTTTCATCATATATCTTTAAATTCATTTCTTTTTTAAGGCTTTTTATTTAAGATCTGTTAAACATATATAGCAATTAGCTACGTATGTTATGTGTTTCTTGATTATTTGTGCCTTGTTTTCCTATAGATGGACATCATTGGGTTGTATTGTGATGCGATGTGAATAACACTTTCAGGAAGGAAAGGACAATTGAAATATTTAGCAAGCTAGATGTTTGTACATTTGTTCTTAATATTTATGATGAGGGAAATACTCTGAGCATCTTAACTGATTCCTCTGCTCATGGTACACATGTTGCTACTATTGCTACTACATTTCACCCACATATATCACACTTGTCTACTGCTTTTAGTTTATTCCTTCATGGTGGATTTAAATTTTCATCTCTTTCTTCAATATAAGAAGTCATTGCTCAATGTAGTTGTACCTGGGGCTCAAATAGTATCATGCAAGATTGGAGACTCATGCTTAATATCAATGGAAATAGGAACCAGCTTGACACGGGCCCTAATAGCTGTAGTGGAGGTTGTCTAACTTTTATAGTCATTCATATTTACTCTAGATAATGATATTCACATGGTGAAAACACTTGCTTTTATGTAGCATAAATGTGATCTCATCAATATGAGATTTGGCGAGCCCACTTTACTTCTAGATTATGGTTGTTTTGTTGATCATGTTAATGAAGTATGAGTTATAGCTATTAACAATTGAAGCAGGATGCCAGTCGAGTAGAGGGCCAATAGCTGATGGTGGTGTTGGCATCAGCGTAAGTGCTCCTGGTGGTGCTGTGACTCCAGTGCCCACATGGACTTTCAAAAAGTTCATGTTGATGGATGGAACATCAATGACCTCCCCATCTACTTGTGGAGGAATTGCATAGCTCATCAGTGCAATGAAGCTATGTGCTTTTTAATTATATTTTTTTTTATTTTGGTGTGTTATTTGTGTAGAAATTGATGGTGTTCTCTGCACCACATTGTGTAGACCGTATGTATTTTTATGGGTCCATATGTCGTAAAATAAATCATTAGTGCAATAGCCTTCATTAGTGCAATGAAGGCTTTAAAAGATAAATCAATTCATATTTCTGAGTTGCCTAATGATAAACTATCTACAATCCATGGGCTCATTGAAGTTAACAAGTTATATTTCTATTCATATGCCTTTGTTCTTTTAAATCTCATTCTGACCAGAGCTACCTTCAATGCTTTGATCGAAATCTCATTCCATTTTTGCCTCTTCTATTATCCACCTACAGTATCTCCTTTTTTTGCTTTTTTTACTATTCTTTCTCTTGGGTGCTTTCAAAGCCCAATAACCAGTGGCACCCTTAGCTTGGTTATAAATTTTTTTTATTCCATCTGCATCATTCGTGCCTTGCAAGTTCAACCAAGGTCCCATCTTAATTCAAGTAATCAAGGATATCATCATCATCTTTTGGGAACAAGAATCTTGTGATGGGAGACAAGCGGGTTGATATATATCTTGGGCTTGCATGATCTTTACCTCCCATGCTCCTGCTGCCAAACAATTCTTTTGAAGAAAGAACATTAATTTTGTTGCTGCCAACGAAATTTTGTGCCATACCTATGATGGTACTATACAGGCTCTGTTCACCATTGTGATAAACAGTGATCTTCATCACCGTACCTCCCAGCTAAACTAGTTTTTCTTCTTTGATTATGTTCTTCTTGAAACAGACAAAAAGGATCTTTCTTTGGATTGACTTTAGGCCATCGACCATGGAGGGGATGGATCTTTGAAGATCAAGCATAAAAAATAGAAAAAGCTCCTTGTTGATGAAGTCTCTGTATCTTATAAACTACCCATTATGATCAATGTATTTTCCCAGCTCAAAGTGTTGAAACCATGCTTTTCTTGCTGAAGGAAAGCTCTATCACATCCCTATCATGTTCATCTATCCATACAAAATCCTTTTTGTGTCTCTATAGCTGCTTGAAATAACTCCCCCCCCCCCCCCCCCCCCCCCCCCCCATTTATGCTTGTTCATAGCTTGTAGTACATTATCATCCAACCCTTTGCATTACCTCCCAGGCTTTCTATCCATGACTTGTACTCAGGGCATGGTTTAGAAGGGTGCAACTCTTCCACTTGTATGCATTGCATTCATGATTAGGGTGATAAACTCAAATAAGAATCATTAAACTAAGTAAAGACGGTCATAAATAATGAATGAAATTGATCACTAAAAATTTAATGTGCGAGCCATCATGATCCTGATCTACCATTATCATGAGATGACCTTATCTCAATTATTTGACACTATCATATTGCTTATGCTATTCCAACCCAAGAATCTATTTGATGTTTTCAATTTTTCTATATGTCAACTTAGACATGGATCGGCCATCCTTCGCATCAGCGTCAATCACTTATTTGGAAGGAATTGAGGATAGAAACAAAGAATCCACCTATGTTGCAGGTGAATTCAAAAGATATACCTAGTTGATGGAATCAGTAATGGGAAACATTGTCGGACTGGAAGCCAACATATTTCATGAGCTTTATATTTTATGTACATTGGATTTTTTTATGTGTTTTCTGATCCTTATTGTTCAAAACCAAAATGCATCATGAGTTTTAAATATGATGTTCGATTATAGTATCATGGAAGTTCAATAAACTAAATGATTTTCATCTAAATAATGATGATTTCTTCATCCAGATTATGTATGGGTCAATTCTGAAGCTGATGCATTAAAAAATTAAATATAGGCTTCATTCTCAAGATGTTCCATATGGCTCCAGTAGTGGTCAGCAATCTATTACTAGATTTTCTCTATATGATGATTCCAACAGCTAATGGGTAATTATTTTATTTCTTCCATGTTGTAAACCAATATGTTGGCTATTCAATATTTATTTTATGGATGAAATTTTGCACAATGATGAGTAAATGCTATATATGTACTGAAAATTCTATAATTCTCTCAATTAATATACCTTACGGATATTGGTAAATGCTAAATAAGTGATGATCATGTCTATAATTTTTGCTTAATTAATAAGTTGTTATCCTTTTTATCGTTTAAGTTTGAATTGATCTATAAGGAGAAAATGAAAGAAGTGAATGATGAGTTGAAAGAAATGAAGAATGCAATGCAATATTAAATAACTTATATGGAGTCACAGTTAGTAGCCTAGATGAGATTAATAACACACTGAATTCTAGTAGAGTACCCAAGAAGGAGAGCATTGCACAAATGCACTAACTAATGATGAAGATGATGATTTAGTTTTAAATGATTATATACCTATGTTATGTCTTTGTTTTAACCATGTAAATTTTGTATCATAATTATTTTTGATCTATTTTTTGGATTTGTTAATTATGAAAAATGATTTATTGTTTATATTTTTATTAAATTTTATATAAAAATTTAAAAAATACGTAATCAAATTTTTTGTAAAAAACAAAATTGTGAAAAAAGCATAGAAATGAAAATAGCTATGGACTTTTCCCTTACTAATTTAGTTAGAAGATTTTCGGTAAAAATTTAGTTGAAAATTATTAATTAATATTCTTAATTATGATTAAAATTAGCAAGAAAAAAATATAATTAGCTAGAAAATTTTAATCGTTAAAAAATTTGCTATAGAATTTTTTTTCTCGTTAATATTTTGTGATGATGACTTTAGCTTGAGATAATTTCTATTGTTAGTCCATCATTATTATATTTTAATAACAAAAAAATTCCATATAGCTTAGAAAATTTATCAAGCTATTTGAGCTTTTTAATTTAGTGTGTGACAATCAATCTATCGATCTATCTATCTGTCGGTCTATTTATCTATTTGTAAATCTATTTGTCTTTCTATCTATTTGACTATCCATCTGTCTGTCAATCTATCTCTCTATTTATTTATATATCTTTTTGTCTGATTATCTATCTATATATATGTTAATCTATCTGTCTATTTATCTGTCTATCTATCTATCTATTTGTCTATCTAGTTGTTTATCTATCTATCTATCTAGCTATCTATTTATCTATTTGTCTATCTATCTATCTATTTATTTGTCTATTAATCTATATGTCTATCTATATGTATATTTGTCTATCAATCTGTATGTCTATATATATATATATATATATATATCTATCTATCTATCTATATTTTTGTCTATATATCTATTTATCTATATGTCTATCATTGTGTCTATCTATATGTCTATTTATTTATTAGTCTATATGTATGTCTATCTATGTATATATCTATCTATCTATTTACTAATCTATCTATGTATATATGTATGTCTATCTTTCTACCTATTTATCTATCTCTATGTCTATCTATTTGTCTTTAGTCTATTTATCTATTTATCTATTGGTTTATCTAACTATCTATTTATTTATATATATCTATCTATCTTTCTTTCTTTCTATCTCTCTGTTTATCTATATGTCTATCAATCCATCTATCATTTTATCTATCAATCAATCAATTTGTCTATCTATTTTTCTATATATATTTCTATCTTTCTATCTATTTACCTATCTATGTATCTATCTATTTATTAGTCTATCTATATGTCTATCTATATGTGTATCTATCTATCTACTCTAATTTTTTGTTGATATTTTTGTCTATCTATCTATCTATTTGTCTATCTATCTATGTGTCTATCAATCTATTTATTCTATCTATCTATCTATCAATCTTTATATCAATCTGTCTATTTATATTTTATCTATCAATCTATTATTTTGTCTATCTCTCTATCTATCTATCTATATGTTTGTCTATATGTTTATCTATATGTCCATCTATTTGTTTATCTATATGTTTGTCTATTGATTTGTCTAACTATTTGTCTATCTTTTTGTATATCTAATTATCTATCTGTCTGTCTGTCTATCTGTCTATCTGTCTATCCATCTACCTATCTATCCATATATATGTCTATGTATTTATGTGTCTATCTGTATGTCAATATGTATGTTTATCTATATGTCTGTTTAGCTATCTATTTAACTAGCTATCTATCTAGCAGTCTGAATATTTGTGTGTCTATCTATCCTTTATCTGTCTGTCTATTTATTTATCAATCTATATGTCTATCTATTTGTCTATCTATCTATCAATTTGTCTATCTGTCTGTCTATCTTACTATCTATCTATTAATCAATCTATTTGTGTCTCAATCTATCTATTTGTCTATCTATCTATCTATTTGTTTATCTATCTGTCTATATATCTTACTATCTATTTATCAATCAATCAATTTATCTATCTATCTATAAATCTATCAATCTATTTATCTATCTATCAATATAAGTATTTTTCAATCGATCTATCTATATATCTATCTATCTATCTATATATTTATCTATCTATATGTTTATCTATCTATCTATTTGTCTATCTATCTATTTACATATCTATCTATCTGCCTGTCTATATATTTATCTATCTATTTGTTTATATATCCATTTATCTATGTGTATATCTATCTATCTATCTTGATGTCTATCTATCAGTCTATTAAATCTATATATAAATTTGTCGATCTCTTTATCTATCTATGTATCTTTCTAATATTTTGTTGATCTATCTGTCTAACTATCTATCTAATTATCTTTCTATTAATTTGTCTATCTATTTTTCTATTTTCAATATGTCTATCATTCTACCTATTAATATGTCTATCAATCAATCTGCCAATCTATCTATCATTGTGTATATCTATCTGTTTATCTATCTATCTTTCTATATGTCTATCTATCTGTCTATTTATCTAACAAATTGTCTATTTATCTATCTATCAATCTGTCTATTTGTATGTCTATCTATCTATGTATATATTTTGTCTATCTATATGTCTTTCTATCTATCTGTCTGTATGTCTGTCTTTTTTATCGGACTATATATGTATCTATTTATCAATCTATTTTTTTATCTATATCTCTCTAACTATATTTCTATCTATTTCTTTATCCATCTATATATATATATATATATATCTATCTATCTATCTATCTATATATCTAACTGTGTTTATGTCTGTCTATCTATATATCAATCTGTCTATTAATCTATCTATCTATTTATCGATATATCTCTATATCTATTTTTCTATCTTTTTTTCTATCTATTAATCTATCAATATATCTAATTATCTATCTATCTATTTGCCTATCAGGCTTTTTATAAATCTTTCTATATATTTGTCTATCTATTGGTCCATTTGTCTAACTATAAGGGTATCTTTCTATCTATCAATATGTCTATCTCTATGTCTAACTATCTTTCTCTCAATTTTTGTATCTATCTTTCACTCTATTTATCAATATATCTATAAATCTTTCTATCTATCTATCAATCTATTTGTTTATCAATCAATTTATCTAAATGTCTATCTAACTATTTATCTATATGTCTATCGATATGTCTATCTATCTATCTATGATTCTATATCCTGATCTATCTATCTGTCTGTCAATCAATCAATCAATATATCTATTTATCAATCAATCTATCTTTCTTTCTTTTTGTCTATGAATCTATCTGAATATTTGTATGTCTATCTATCGTTTTTTCTTCCTTTCTATCTATCT
>JAREIK010002134.1:39210-65150 GCA_029783825.1 Sapria himalayana
ATATATAGATTGATTGACTGATAGATATAGAGATTATTAGATTGATAGAAAGATAGATAAATTAATAGATAGATAGATAAATAGACAGACAGAAAGCCAAATAGATAGATAGAAAGATATATAGATAGTTAGATAGAAAAATATATATACACTAATAGAAAGATAGAAATATAGTCCGATATATATATATATATATATATATATATATATATATAGACAGAAATATAGATAAATAGATAGATTGATAGTTATATAGACATATAGATAGATAGAGATAAAGATAGATAGTTCAATAGATAGTTAGATACATCGATAGATAGATAGAATGTCATATAAATAAACTAATAGATATACATATATATAGACAAATAGATAGATGGATAGGAAAATATATAGATAGAAAGATATACATAAAGATAGATAGATAGATAAATAGATATATAGTTAGATACAAAAATAGATAGATAGATAGATTATAAGATAGATTGGTATATATACAAATAGATAGATAAATAGATTGATAGACATATACATAGATAGATAGATAGACTAACTGATTAACAGGTAGAATGTTTGACAGAAAAATAGATAGATAGATAGATATACAAATAGATAAACTAATATATAGAAAGAAAGATAGTTAGTTATACATAGAGATAAATAGATTTATTATTAGATAGATAGACAAATAAATAAACAAGTAGATAGATAGATTGATAGATAGACAAATAGATAGATAGATAGGTAGATTTATATATAGACAAATAGTCAAATAGTTAGATAAATATATAGAAATATAGATAGAAAGATTTATAGAAAGACATACAGATAAAAATATAGATAGATATATAGACAAATAGATATACAAATAGATAGATAGATTTATCGATTGATAGATAAATAGATAGATAGGCACATAAATAAATAGAAAGAGAGACAAATTAATATTTAGATAGATAGATAGACAGATATATAGATATATATATATATATATATACACACATAAATAGATAGATAGATAGGCATATAGAAAAAAAAATAGATTGATAGATCGATAGATAAAAAAGCATATAGATAGATATAGATAGATAGATAGATAGATAAATAGATAGATATAAAGACAGATAGACAAGTACATACATAAACACATATATAGATAGATATATTCATAGATAGATAAGCATATTTAGTGATAGAGAGATTGATAGATAAAAAGATAGACAGATAGATAGATAGATAGTGAGACAGATAGATCGGCAGGTTGTTTGATAGAAAGACTGACAAATGGACAAACATACAAATAGATATACAAATAGATAGACATATAGACAGATAGATAAATAGATAGATAGGATACATACATAGATAGATAGATACACAAATACATCGATAGACAGATTGATAGATTGATTGATATAAACATAGATAGACATTAAGAAAAATAGATTGATAGATAGAAGGTTAGATAGATTTCTAGATTGATTGATAAATTGAGAGACTTATAGATAGAATGATTGATAGACAGACAGATAGATAGATAGATAAATAGATAGATAGATTATCAGATAGATATATAGATAAATAAATAGAGAGATAGATAGATAGTTTGATAGATAGACAAATTAATTGATTGATTGATTGATAGTTAGATCGTTAGATAAATAGACAGATAGATATACAGATAGATAGACAAATAAATAGACAGATAGATACACTGATCGATAAACCGATAGATTGACCTATAGATTAATAGATATATAGAAAGATAGATATATTGATAGATAAATAGAACGACACATATTTAGCCACATAGATAGACACATATATAAGCACATAGATAGACATATTGAAAAAAAGATAGATAGATAGACCCATAGATAGATAGATAGATAGACATATAGATAGATAGATAAATAGATATATATAGATAGATAGATATAAATAGATAGATAGATAGATAGAAAGATAGACAAACAGACAGATATATAAATAGATAGACAGATAAGTAGATAGATAGTCAGACAGACATATAGACATATAGATAAACAAACAAACAAATATATAGATAGACAGATTGATTGATTGATTGACATATAGATAGATAGAAAGATAGACAAATAGATAGACTAAAAGACTGATAAATAGATAGATAGATACATATAAAAATAATATATAGACAGACTAATAGATATATAGAAATTTAGAAAGATATATAGTTAGCTAGACAAATAGATATATATTTTGATAGATAGATTGATAGACAAATAGATAGACATATAGATAGATAAATAGATAGATAGATATAAACTACAAAAATTGTCTGTTTAACTACAAAAATTTATCTAGAAAAATAATCCTTAGCTAATTTTTGAGGGATTAGCTAGGGTATAACAAGAGATGTATGATTTTAGATTAAATGAAAAATTTGTGATTGATTAGAGAAGGATATTTTTGATAGAAACTTGTCCCTTGCTAATATTGTCGTAGATTTTGGTGCAAAGATTGACGCCAAATTTAGCAACAACTTTAAAGATGGATTTTTTCTAGCTAATTAGCTTTAGAAAAAAATCCCACGCTAAATAGTTATCTGGAATTTTTTTTTATAATTATATATTAATAGTAAGAGATTAGTCCTTAAATTATAATTATCACAAAATATATCCATTTAGCTAGGCATTCTTCCCTAGCTATTTAGCTCGGGATTAATTTTTGTCTTTAATCTATACTGTATTATTTTCTTTATATATTATTTGTTATAATATTTTTTATTATTTTATATATGAAAGGTCTTTCATGGTCTTTGGATAAGGAATCTTTGAAAGACACCTCCTTATATAATTATAAAAATAGGATATTATAATTAAATACTTAAAAAATATCTAAATATGAATAAAAATTTATATTAATTAAGATTATGATAAATATTTTTTTTTTAGAAAATTTTATAAAATAATACAAAACATTATTTAAATTATTTAATTATGATATATAAATATACTTATTAATATATACATTAAATAATTAATTCTATAATTATAAATATTTTTTAAAATATTTGCAGTAATAAATGAACATACATAAATATTTGTATTAATAAAAACCTAAAATAATTAATGAATAAACAAATAAATATTTATATCAATAAAACTTAAAATAATTATTTTTATGATTATATAAATCTTAAAAAAATATTTTCTAAAAATTTGAATTATTTGAATTTTAAAAAAAATTCATATTTTTCAAAAAATTTAAATAAATTTAATTGATATTTAAGTATAAATGAATAGATGTTTTTATTACATCTTATAGGTGTCAAAAGGGCTGGGCTGGCCCTTCCCATTTTTTATGGCCCCTCTAGGCTGGCTTGATGTTCTTGTCATGGCACGCTTGACACGGTGGTTCAGGCCAGACACTACCTGTGGCTTGGAATCTGCCCAAGTTCGAATGGTTTATACCGGGTTGGTCGGGTTGGACAGGTCGATTTGGCTAAGGGCGGGTCTTTTTTAAAAAAATTAAGGTTTCAAGGGGCATGTCACCACATCACTATCACCCATTGGTCATGTCAAGCTATTCCCCATTGTGCGTCACTACATCATCCCCCTTGCCATGCCCAAGTTCTAGGCACCCATGCCATGCTTGGCATGGCACATGGGCCAAAATTCCTAGGCATGACACAACATGATTCATGCAGAGGGTCAACCCAGCATTGGTCCGGGCATTACATTGCAGCGTGCCATGTCGAGCCAGGCATGACTGAATTGCGTCAGACATTGGGCCATGCCCTGGCCACCTGGCCCATTTGACACCTATATTATATCCAAAAATTTTTGATGATTTATAAAAAAAAATTTCTCGATGTGCTAATTAAAAGAATACTTTAAATGTTTTTTATGGTTTAAAAAGAGTTTTTTAAAATATTACTAATGATATTTTTTTATCCTAAAAATACTTAAAATTATTTTTAGCCCTATAAACACTTTTGAAGAGCACTACCAATCTGACCCTACATTGATTTGAATTTAAGTTTTATTTTTGCACTACTGAAATTTATAAGAGTTAAACCTTTGGGTAAAATATTTAATATTAGCTTTTTATATTCCGTTCTTATTAAAATAATAAATATATCTTTTTTTTATAATCTTCTCACTTTATGTCATTTTAGGATTTTTATAAATTATATCAAATAATATGAATTTGTATGCCTAATAAATTTATTTCTTATTATATTCATAAAAATATATTAAATTCTTAAAAATGTATAATCACACACACACACACACACACACACATGTTTATATATGAGATACTTTTTTATAATTTCATAATATTTTTTTATTTATAAAATAATATTATAGATTTAGCCATAAATTATTAAAAATATGAAATATTATAAATTTTGTAGGGTTATATATTTACACTGTATGAAAATTTAGCAACAACTTTAGAGACAGATTTTCCCTTGGTAATTTGTAGCTAAATTTAATTTTTTTTACAAACCCAAATATGAAGAGTTACTGTTGTTGTGATTTCAAAAATTCGATGTCATTTTAGAAATCCGATGTGATTTCAGAAAAACACAACATACAGTGTAGAATAATCAAGACCTAAACCAGAACACTAGCATCCCATCCATGGCTGCAAGAATCTATAGCTTTTCCATATCATCTCCAACATTCACTTATCCACTCATGCGTCCGTATATCAGACACTTTATTTATACTATGAATCCATGATTAATCACACATGTTTTTCATCCAAATGGAACCCTCTTCATAATCTCTATAACTTCATCTCGTTGAACCATCTTCGCATTGGTAAGCATGAACACCAACTTATAGGAGCACCACAAACAAGGTCTCGTGTAAAATATTGATGATGAAGAAGGTATTGTTCTTCTTTTTTTTTAAAATCAATTTTTAGGGTTTTAATGCAAAAAATTTGCAATTCCATATCATATCATGTTATTGATTATTTTAGCCTCACACATGTTCATGTTTTTATTAGCATCCCTATCTCTTGTATCATTCTTTGATCCATTTCACTCGAATTAATCAAGTTGTAGAGCATGCTAGCATATCTTACTTTTGCATCAATCTATAAAATATTGACATTTCTGAGCATAAACACATTATTAGAGTTGGATATAGCTATATTAGGTTACTTTTATGATTGAGCTCTAGACCTCTTTAGGTTAATCCATTTATTTTAATTCATGTAGGTACCAGCACAAGCAACTCGATTTCATCCAAAGGTTCTTGAAGTTTGGATTTATGCTGCAACTTGGGAATTTAATCATAACTTAAATGCTACAACTGCTAGGGTTCTTATGCACAATGGTTTAAGAATATGCTCAAATTCAGATCTATGGGTGGAGTATATTTGAATAGAACTTGCATACCTCAACAAGCTGATGGTAAGGAATCAATATATTGGGTTAACTTTATATTTTCATTATTATTTTTGATACTGTGTTCTCCCAGACATATTTACATCACTACGATGAGATTTAGTCTCGATGTTTTATTGAGGGTAAACCTCAGTTGAACCAGCAATATGATAGAGTGAAATATTGTAGGATTTATTTTGGGTAAGTATTATATTCATATTCTTTGTTACTTTGTTGCTGTTTGTTACTTTGATAGGTGGTGGGGGACCAATAATGGGTGACTTGTGGACTCAGAGAGGCTTAATTGAGGAAGGTAAGTCTTCAATCTTTATTTTTTTATAACTTTGAGATGCATAATATGCCTCTAAGAACATGAAATGCTGTTGCTGTTTGGCGAACAATGTATTTACATTTCAATGTGTTCCAAAGATTTTTATTTATCATCAACTCATCTATTTCTTTCATTTTTTGATGTTACATTACTTTCTTCAATGGGGCATTGCCATATAAAAATTGAAAGGAAATTATCATGGAGCTAATATGCTTCTTAAATCAATGAGTTTTTGGCGCATAATTCCATTTCTAAAAAAATGTTGGCAATGGATGCTGGATGTTAGAGAGAACCATTCATGATGATTTTCTTCACTAATAGACTAATTTATGAAAAAATGATTCATTCGTGGCTCCATACTAACATTGAGGGACCCATGGTTCTAGCTATGCTCAAAACCTCAATATTCAAATTCAGAATATAAATGGTTTATATGTGGATTCCATGGGTGTGTTTCATATGGAACTTCATAAAGACTAATCTGAAAATAAAAGAAACATATCATGAATGCACAAAAGGTGCTAAAATATATTTGAAAAACACAATAAATTATAAAAATTTTGGTTTGTGGGGACATGCTATAGGTTTTTTGGGACCTTTGCAGAAATTTATAAGTTTAAAAAGGATGCGGGACATTCTTCTATGTATGTCTTGGAAATTCTGAAATCATCCAATGCTTCAAGATATCTTTTGGGATTTAAATGATCTAATTTTATATGTAACTTTTGAAACACATATGCAAACTATAATCATTATGAGATTTAAATGATCCAATATTTAAGAAACTAACAATATTTCTCAATTATTATATAATTTATCATTTTTTTATAATTATTTAATGTTTTATATGAGTGCTTTTAAGTATGTAAGTTATCATAATCATTTTCATATTTGTATATAAAGGATTACAAAACATATTTGTAGTGAGAATTATGTGTGTATATTGTTAGCTATATTTTTTTTATGTGCATTTATTCTTTATGACTTAAATGTATGATTAGATAAATTCTAATATATTGGATTTTATAAGAATTTTAAAGTTAAAAGTATTTAAGCGAGAATAATACTAAGATGTGTGATCTCTAAAATTCACTGAATTATTGACCAATTATTTGGTCAGTAATTAGTTTTTTTTTGGTCGGTAAACCTATTACTGACAATTTACCGACCTAGTTTCATAATCGTTATGATGAGACATAGTTAGTCTGTATGGTGAGATGTCGGGTAATGGGGTTGAGCTGTCTACTACTGCTAGTCCTGATGTAGTTGTTGCAGGTGCTGTTGTAGGTGATGGAGTAGATGTTGTAGCTAGAGCATTACGCTGAATAATCCAAGGTAGATCATCAGGGTTGAATTACAGTCCTCCATCCTGAAACTTCTTTGTAAGCCAATAAAAATGAAGATGCAACTCATCCCAATCATCTTCATAGTCAATCATGCGTCGCTCGGTATCGGCCAACTAATACTATATATCATTTCGCATCACGTCTTGAAATTTCTCCATCATCAAGAACAAATTAGAATATGGTCCTAAAAATGCAGCTTTATTATCTGGTCGCCAATGAGAGTAGAATGATGATGTCGATGAACCGACGCCATAGACGTGCATCTTCTCCTTGCCATCAACAGCCGGATACCAAATTTGATTCGTATCAACTGGTGGAGCTGATGAATGAGAACTACCTATTGCACCATCACATGAACCTGAAGTAAACTGGAATACACCTGAGTCGTAGCAGCTAACATTTCATCATATCTCGCCTAATAAACATGTACGATATGTATTTAAATTTATATTCAAAAAAAGAGAAAAGTTATTTTTTTTAATGAAACTTACATTTATTGTATGAGATTTCTGATCAACAAAAGTCTGATCATCATGAGCCTTTGTGTGCGTGTATCTGAATAAGTGAGGAGCACTGAGCTTCTTAACCTCCTTGCGTGTCTTTAATTACACACAATACATATGTTAATTCTATTGAAAAAAAATTTTTTATGACAAAATGAAAATTTGGCATAATTGAACATAATTCATACAGTAATAAACATAAAAAGTATAAATTAGAAATAATATCAAAGTTCATTCTTGCTCACGCATAGAGCGAGATCAACAAGTGTGTGTTGACATGCCACTACCCTTTCCAGCCCGCTATGAGCGACGATTGCCGCTATGTTTATCAAACCTTTTCCTATAATCAAGATCTTTCCATTTTCTCCGCCACTCCTTGAAAACATGATCTGTGACACTCAAATCTTGTTCTTTCTTCTTCAACCATTTATTTTTGACCTCATACACAGTGTCTTTATACCGACTGGATGCATGTTTGTAGAATACACTTTTGATTGCCTCCTTTGGTTGTGTCAACCTTTAAACTTTTTGCAATTATAATTAAAACATTTTTAATCAGTGAACAAAAGAATAAATAAAATATGTAAAAAATGTTAGGTAGTAATATGTACCTTAAATTCTCTCCAAATTATTAATTGGTCTCTATGTGTCAATGACTTCCAATTATGTCCATATGGTTTAAAGGACTTCCTGAAAATTGTCATCAAAACTCTAGAAATGGAACCAGACGCTCTAACTTTGTCCTGTAACCTAAAATTTAATAGCAAGTTAGAAATAAATTAAAAAATTAATAAATCATTTGTTAAGTTTTATATCTTACGGATTATCAATTATCAGATCAAACTAAGTAATAGGGAGATTCTCATATGTAGGGTGCTCCGAGGAAGACTCTCCAACATCTCCATCCTCTCCCTCCCACATCTCTTGATCATTCATCAAAATCTCAGGACCATTATGTGGATCAGTCTACTAATGCTACTACTGTGGTATATTCACAACCTTCTCTGTCTATTGTGGCGTCTAATCTACCCATGACCTTCTACCAGGTTCGGGCATGCCTGATGCCTTGCTACCTATACTAGAACTAGTATGACCTTGCAAAGTGCTGCCTCTACCTCGTCCACATGCCATATCTATTAAAAATAATAAACAACACATTATTGATTAGTAAGCTTCAAGTAAAATACATAAGGCAATTAGCATAAATAAAAATGATTAATGATAAAAATAACATAAAACTCACTGTCTACTCATTCTCATCAGAATCATCCAAATCTAATTCATCTCTCTCTTCAAATGTAGTAACATTATTTTCAAACTTCTCTTCATCACTCATTTCTTCCTCATTATCAATTAAATATTCATCAACATCTAAATTCCCATTTATATCCATCTCAGAAGATGTGACTAAAAGGACGTCTTCATCCCCCACCACAGCTTCGATTATAACATCATTGTAATCAATTTGAAAAGCTGGTTCTATGACATTAATTATTGGTGATGTGGGGATGTCAATTTTAACCTTTGCTTTTATCTTGCACACAACTTTCCAATCATTTCTAGGACAGGTCTGACCTGAATATTCACAATAATAAACCTGTGATGCGTGTACTACTAATACAAAAGGTTCATACATATTGAATCATTTTTTATTGTGCACATCAACAAGTTAATATCAAGGATGGAAAACACTACTAACATGTGGTGTTGGATCGAATCATTCACATTTGAATAATATAGTTAATTTAACTGGGAGGGCTTCAAATTCTAACTCGATCACTTTGACCAGAGTCCCGTAATAGTCATATTCAATTTCATTGTATACGGATCCTTTAATGCATACCCCCGTATTGTCTGTTGCCTGATAACTACTATACAATTTAGTGTGAAATTTAAAACCCTTCACATAGTAACCATTATAAGTTCTAACCTCTTATAGAGGATCTCGTGCTATACTTAGAAGATAATGATTAGAAATTTTATTTTCATGATTATGAACCTGTAATTGAAAATCAGTGGATTGTTGAGATTACAATTATAAATTTTTATTAGAACAATTTAATTATTTTCTGATTTTCATTTTAAGTAAACATATGTATTTTTCAAACTATGATGGAAATTCTTGCTTTGTCACAGTATTTAGAGCTTCTTCATTCATATTTGAAAACTATTTATGTTTATCTGTAACAAATTGACAAAAAAAAAGAATTTAAAATAATGGATATATTGATAGGAAATAATAATTTAAAATGGTAAATAGATCTCATTTGACTTTTAGGTAATACTTACTTTATGAATGATTGAACCTCTAGACAATTCATTAAGACATATAGAAGTGATGTAGTATATTCATTGTCTGCTAGATACCATTTTCCTTAAGCACCAATTGCTTTACCCAAGGCTTGAAAATTTCAAACATATCATTATCTACAATGTCAATAAGATAAACCTCATTCTGCTTTTCCTTTAGTGGATGAGTTGGATCTCCTTCTTTGAAATATAATGATGCTAATTTGGCATCCTCATCCATAATTTAACCTATTGATATAGAATCATCAACCTGAGCCCTATTCATTTTGTATGTTTTATTTTCCTCAAGTATCTACGAAAAGATTATTGAATATTACAAGTCATTTGTGTGTGAGTGTGTGTGTGTAGGAAAAGAATTGGTTGAGTGAATTAATATTACCTTTTTGGAGGATACATCTAATGATAATGGATAGGACCAGTAATCCTAGCTTCATAAGCCAAGTGCACTAGAAGATGTTCCATTGAGTCAAAAAACTTAGAGGGAAGATTTTCTCAAGATTTCATAAGTTAATAGAAATTTATTGATCCAGATTCCTGAATTTCTCATCAGTCAAAGAAGAAGAAGTTAATTACTTGAAGAATAAATAAATCTTAGTTATTGGCTCCCATATTCTATTAGGTAGGAATTCTCAAAGAGCAATTGGTAATGACCTTTACATGAATACATGAAAATCATAACTCTTCATGCCAAACATCTTAAGTTTGTTCACATCTACCCACTCCAACACATCCTTCTTCTATGATTTATTCACAACAAATGACACATCAAGGTATTTACAGGTGATAAGATTTTTTACAAATTGAGCACGATGTTAATATTTATTCAAATCATTTCTTGACTTGTACGTGTCCTTAGATATAGCTACATAACATCAAGATTCTTCTCGATATTATCAAACACATTCTTCTCGATATGCATAATATCAATATTGTGCAAGAGCAAGTGTTCACGCAAGTAGGGCAAATCCCAGAAAATACCTCTCTTATTCCACCCACAAATTTTAGATATAGCTGTATTCACAACCTTAGCATCAATATCTATCACTTTCCTCAACCCTATGTTATTCAAATCCTACAGAATTTCATCCCCAGATCTAACCCCCATGAATTGTTTAGTAACCTTTCTATTCTTAATGAAGGTTTTGGTGTCATGTCGAAACGAATGATTAATGGGCAAAAAATTCTGATGGTTGTATAATCATGACTATTTCCACTCTTAATTAATCTAAAAGCATCAGAATCTTCCATAGAATGCGAACATCCTAACATACCAGTTGTACTCCACCCAGACATCATAGAATACGCTAAAAAGTCATTTATGGTCCATATGAGGGCAGCGCGCATCTAAAAATTTTTCAATTTAGAAATATCATAAGTTTGAACCCCAACACCCCAAAGACTTTTCAACTCCACTATCAATGGCTACAAGAAAACATCAATCTTCCCCTTTGGATTCGTTGGCCCTGACACTAACATAGCAAAAAACATAAATTCTTCCTTCAAACATAAGTCTGGAGGCAAGTTATACAGCATTACCACCACATGCCACAATGAATATTACTGTCCAGATTGACCAAACGGCTGAAAAACATCAGCCAAACCTAGCCTAACATTTCAAATATCAGAAGAAAAATCAGGAAAACACCCATCAAAATGATTCCAAGTAGGGGCATCAGAAGGGTGTGACATATATGTATAGTTATATGTTATTATACATATAGTATATATAGTTATAAATAATTATATATAGTTAAACATATAGTTACACACACACACACACACACACACACACACACACACAAGTAATTATAAGTAATTATACATAAATGTATAGAAAGTTATAAACAAATATATAGATTTACATATATGTATACATATATGTATAAATAGTTACAAATATAGTTATATTTAATTATATAGACTTTTATATAGTTATACAAATATTTATATATAGTCATACACATATAGTTAAACATAATGGAGTATGTTGTTATACATGTAATTATAAATATAGTAATATGTGATTATACATATAGTTACACATATAGTTAAACATATATTTATACGTGTAGGTTTATATATTTGTTCATTTAATTTTATATATTTATACATATAGTTATGTATAAGTTTATATATAGTAGAATACTATTTTATATATTAATATATACAAATCTATACTAAATATAAGTTGTAAAGTATATATTTAAATGTTATTATGTATAAAGCTTTTATAGTTATACATAGAGTAAGATACAATTATTTATAGTTATATATTATTATTCATATAATATATATAGTTATAAATAGTTATATATAATTAAAAAAATAGTTATATATAGATATATTAATTCACGTAGTGATAAGTAGTTATACCTAAATGTATACAAAATTATAAACAAATATGTAGATTTACATTTATGTATACATATATGTATACATAGTTATAAATATAGTTATATTTAATTATATAGAGTTTTATATAGTTATACAAATATAAATAAATAGTTATATACATTTAGTTAAACATGATGTTGTATGTTATACAGTAATTATAAATATAGTTACATGTTGTTATACATATTGTTACACATTTAGTTATACATATATTTATACATATAGGTATAAATATGTTTTCATTTAATTTTATATATTTATACATATAGTTATGTATAGGTATAGTTATAGTAAAATACTTTTTTATATACTAATATATACAAATATATATTAAATATAAGCTATAAATTTAATATTTAAATATAATTAAGCATCAAACTTTTATATTTATACATATAGTAAGATACAATAATTTATAGTTATATATTATTATACATATAATATATATAATTATAAATAGTTATATATAATTTAACATATATATATATATATATATATATTCATACAAGTAGGTATAAGTAGTTACACATAAATATATACAACATTATAAACAAATATTTTGATTTAATTATATGAAATTATGAATACATATATGTATATATAGTTACAAATATTATTATATTTAATTATAAAGAGTGTTACATTGTTATACAAATATTTATATATAGTTATATACACATAGTTATAAATATATATGTAATTAAAGATATAATTATATATAACATTTATATAGTTATACATTTAGTAAAATACAATTATATATAGTTATATAAAAGTATACATATAATATATTTTTTAGAAATATAGTTATATAAAATTATACATAGTTATACCTTATTATATAGTTAAAAATTAGTTATGTATAATTATAAATATAATAATAAAAATAGTTTACTTAATTATAAATATAATTATAAATACTTTTATATATAATGTCATATGATTATATAATTAAACACGTGTTTATATATAATATTTGTGATTAAAATATTTTTATAAATGTTACTTAAATATAATTATATATATGTAACACTTTTATAAATAATATATAGTATTTGTATCACATTTATATAAACATTATAAATATTCTATATTTATATAAAAATTAATATGTAATATAAAAATTTAGAAAATTGTATAATCATTTAATGTTCCATAATTGTTATATAAAAAAATTAATAAATGGATAGTTTTATGTAAATGTTGTATATATATTTACAAACATTAATACATATGTATAAATATTTATATTTAACATTATATGTTAATATAAACATATAAGTGTTTATATATAATGTAATACATTTATATAAATTAAAGTATAGATATATATAATGTCATATGATTATATGATTTTATAAAACTTTATATATATTGTTACATGTTTATAATTTATTCAAAGAAAACAAAAATATAACCCATTAACATTAAGTTTAATTTTTCTTAAGTTACAGGAGTAGAAAATATCATGCATTATATATTTTCTTCAGCTACAGAAGGATAGAACAAAATGAAAACATATTGTATTTGAAATCAATAAAACCCTAAAAATTTAAACAGTAGAAGAATAAAGATTACACTGACAATTTATAGTTTCATTAATGGAGCAGAGTCAAAATCATATAGGTTAAATGAAAATAGAAGCAAAAAGAAAGAAAATCGGGGGAGAATTAAAAAAAGCTAAAACTTGATTATTCTGAAAAAATGAAAATTCGATAGTGCTAATAAAATTTAGAGAGATGGAGATATGTATATAGCATTCTGAAGGATAAGAACAATGAAAAACTTACATGGATTCAGAAGAAATGATGGGGTTTCTTGGTTTCTTCCTTATAGTCGCATATCGCTTCTACTTCGAAAAATGAAAGAGGGGAAGTTTGCTAATTGTTAATGACTTAGCAATTTTTTTTCAAATCAAAAAATTTAACCTAAAAACTACCGACCAAAATTTTGGTCGGTAGTTAAGAAGTTATAAATATTTTGGAAAGCAACTTTACCGACCATTTTTCATGGTAATATATTTTCTGTCTTTTATTGGTCGGTAATTTATCGGTAATTTTTATTCACTAATTCCCAACATATTTAGAGATCAATTTCCGACCAAATATATTTGGTCGGTAAATATGGTCAGTAAATATGATCGGTCTTTGGTAGGAAATATAGTTGAAAATATTTTTTTTTGAAACCCCTTTTTAGTCTCCAAATAGTCATGATTTGGTCAGTAATTATTGACCTATTTTTTAGGGCGGTTGTTTAGTCGATAATCAAATAGTTATACATATTTTGGAAAGCCACTTTACCGATAATTTTTCATTGTAATATATTTTTGGTTGTTAAATGGTCAGTAATTTGTCGGTAATTTTTTTTCACTAATTCCCTACTAATTTACAGACTAATTTCTGACCAAAAATATTTGGTCAGTAAATATGGTCGGTCTTTGGTCGGAAATAGTTTTTTTTTTCCAAAACTCTTTTTTGGTCCCTAAATGATCATGATTTGGTCGGTAATTACCGTCCTATTTTTTTGGTCGGTAGTTTGGTTGGTATTCTTGTTATTTTTAGTAGTGGATAACTTAGGAAATCTTTGTGTTGAATGTATATATTAGAATAATACTGAGATGTGTGATATTTTTAAAGTCTTGGTGCGATGATAAGTGACTTGATCCAAGTAAGCTAAGTCTCGTATTTGAGACTTATTATATAATAGCTGTTAGAGATCTAGCTTAGATTTCCTTTCAATTTATCAAAATAATATTTGTAGAGAATTTTATATAAAGTGCTAAAAGGAAGACCACAAGTGGATCTACTCCTCCTCGAGGTATTGATGATAATTTTTCAAAGCTACTGGTTTAGATTAAATTTAATCTAGTGTGTCGTATTGGTCTGTCAGAGGTTCCACTTACAAGCCATATTTTGACATTGACACTTTTATAAAATGAGATGCATAAATTATAAAATTAACTTGAACACAAACTGAAATAACATAAATCAAATTTACGTAACTCTTATATACATATTAACTCATAAAAACCCCTTATTGGGTGATCCACATGAGTTGGGTGCTCCCATCAAGAAGGAAAATAAAAGTAAAAAACCCCAAATTTTAAATAAGTAACTCCAATAACAAATTTCAATATCCTTTTTTTACTAGTGTGTGAAAGTTAAAATATCAAAAGGTAAAATAATCAAATTAATTTGAACTAGAATCAAAGAATATTCACTTATAACATAAAAAACTAATAATAATTAAAACAATAATTGTGTTGGCGATAATAAGAGCATCCTATGATGTTCTCAAATAATTTTTGGGTGTTCAAGAGAATATCCTAATGAGCTAGAAATGCATTATAGTTAGATTATAGGCAATGATGTCAGCTCGTGAAGGAAGGTTGGCGCACATAAGGGGTTTACATGGAGAAATATCTAAATAGAATCAATTTGTATGATAGGAATTAATAATGAAAGCATATGACAACGTGAAAATTTTCCAAATTGTGGGTTAAATTGTTTATGGACCTGATTACAAACATATGATACAATAGGCATGGATGACTCAAGAAATTTGAAACTCTAGGATGAGAAGACAATCCTGGGTTAGAAGAAACATCAACATTATTCACCAAAGTAGAACTTGAACTTGCCACTATACATGGAACATCTTTAAGTTGTATTGACAAATCCCTATCATGCAATTCATCATCTTTATCGTAAAAATTATTAATAGAGAAAATTGTATATTTAATGTCTGTTGTATTTAGTTTGTTTTGATAAACTACTTTGTATAACAAAAAATGTTTTCTATTTATATATTCTTAGTGCAGGAAATAAACTATTAAAAGGTTAGGAATACAACAATAGTAGATTAACGGGGGTTGCTGCTCGGTCAGTGGGCCGGAAAAAATTTTGGAGCATAACCCGATCGACCCAAGTGATTCAACCCGCACCATTATTGATATTGAGAAATTGTTTAATATAAATTGATTTTTTATTTCTATTTTTTGCTACTCCCAATTTACTGCCGAACTATTCATTTTTGTCTTCTCTCTCTGTATGATTTTTTTTCTTCGCAATTGCTACATCTGTAAGATATTGGTTTGGTTATAATTTGTAAACACATAAGTATTTTTCTAGTGGATATAGCTAGTCATGCTGAATGACTAGTGAACCATATTATTTTGTGTTTCTAGATTGTGGTTTGTGGATATATCATTTTTCTATTTTCTTCTTCTTCTGAATCTATAAAATTACAAACCTTGTAAGCAAAATTACTAACTATGTCTCATCTCAAATCATCAAGCCAACAAATTCATCATGTTGTCAAACCAAGGAAATATTTTTTTCATGACTAGCTAACTTTTTAATAAAATCATAAGAAATCTGCTTAGTAATGATTAAAGAATTATACTATGAAAAATTTAACTTATTATCTAATTTGGATTTTCTAGCATCATTAAGATCATTACAAAAACATATGTATTTGGGTTAAATTGTTCTTTTTGATTTAGAATATTTAGTCTAAGATTACCTTGACATATGAAATGAACCCTCACTAATAACAAATGTAGTTGATGTGTATATATATATATATTTATACATAGATATATAAATTGATAAAAAGATATACAGATAGATAGACTAATATATAGACATAAAAATAGATGGATAGATACATAGATTAGGTTGATAGATAAATGAAAGATAGATAGAGAAATAGATAAATAGAAAGATAGACATATAGATAGATAAATAGATAGAAAGATAGAAAGATAGAAAGATAGAAAGATAAAAAGATAGACATATAGACAAATAGAAAGAAAGATTGATAGACATGTAGGAAAATAGATAGATAGATAAAAAGATAGAGACATATAGGCACATAGACACATAAACACAACGACATATATACATATAGGCATATAGACAGACAGATAGATAGATAAGAAGATACAATGATTTATAAATAGACAAAGAGACTGATAGTTAGGTAGAAAGATAAATATATAGATATATAGTCAGATATATAAATTCTTAGATAGACATATTGATAGATAGATAAATATTCATATAAACAAATAAACATATAGATAGATAGATAGACAGATAGAGAAATAGATATATAGACAAATCAACATATAGATAGACATATAGAAAGGAAGAAAGATAAGTAGATAAATAGGTAGATAAATATGCAAATAGACAGATAGGTAAATATAGAAAAAGATAGATAGATAAATAGATAGATAAATAGATAGAAAGAAAGATAGATAGTTGACATATACACAAATAGATAGATTGACAAATTTATAGATACATAGACACATAGTTAGATAGATAGATAGCCATATAGAAAGACATAAATAAATAGATAGATAGAGAGAGATAGAATGTTTTATAAACAAATAGATAGAAATAAAAATAGATAAACATATAAAAACATATATAGATATACAAATAGAAATATAGGTATATAAAGAGATAGACAAATATATAGTTAGACTAATAAATAGTATAGATAAATCAAAAGATATATAGATTGATAGAAAGATAGATAGACAAATATATAGATGGGGAGATATATATATATATATATATAGATATAAAGATAGATAAATAGATAGATAGATATATGGAGAAATAGATAGATATACAGACATATAGATAGATATAT
Organism: Sapria himalayana; assembly: GCA_029783825.1. NCBI lineage: Eukaryota > Viridiplantae > Streptophyta > Magnoliopsida > Malpighiales > Rafflesiaceae > Sapria > Sapria himalayana. The sequence continues at coordinate 57,148 of JAREIK010002134.1, forward strand.
AGATAAATAGATAGTCATATAGATAGATAGAAAGATTTTGACAAATAGATAGATAAATACAAAATTGGATATATAGATAGATAGATAGATCTATAAATAGATTGATAGGTAGATAGATAAACATATCGATAAATTGGTATATATATACATATAAAGATAATAGATAGTTTCACAATTAGATTCATAGATTGACAAACATATAGACAGATATATAGATTATTAGATATTTAAATAGACAGATAGAAAGATAGATTAAAACATAGATAGACATATAAAAAGATAGATAGATAGATAAACAGACTAATAGATAGATAAATATATAGATAGACCAATAGGTAGGTAGATAGATAGATAGAAAGATATACATATTGACATATAGGTAGTTAAGTAAATAATTAGAAAGAAAAAAAGATAGATAGAAAGATAGACAGATATACAAATAGTTACATAGACAGCTAGATAGATAGTTAGATATGAAGAAAGAAAGAAAGATAGATACACAGATAGATATTTATAAAGATATTTAGAGAAATAGATAGAAAGATTATAGATAAAAAAATAGAATTACAGATATATAGACTTATAGACTAATAGACTCAAAGAAAGATAGATAGAAAAATAGTAAGATTATTAGATATATAGAGAGATATACAAATAGACACTTAGATAGTTATACAAATAGTTAGTTAGACAGAGCTAGATAAAAAATTTAAATATTGGTAGATAGATAGGTAGAAAAATAAACATATACATATATACATATATAGATCGATAGACATATAAATAGATAGATATTTAGACAAATAGATAGATAGATTATAGATAAACAAAAGGATTTATAGATAGATAGACTAATAGACAAATAGACTAATAGAATGAAAGAAAGATATATACTTAGATAAATATAGAGAAAGATATATAAACAATTAGATAGTTAAACAAATTGATAGTTAGACACATATAAAGATAACATATTGATAAATTTTCAGATAGATAAATAGATAAAGAGATAAATAGACATATACACATAAACACATATAGATAGATATAAATAATGACAAATAGATAGACACTTAGAAAGATAGTTAGATCTTGAGATACTCAGATAAATAGATAAACAAATATACATTAGATAGAAAGATAGACATATATATATATATATATATATATATATATATATATATATGGATATATAGAGAGATAGATAGATAGACAGATATATAAATAGATAGAGAGACAAAAAAATTGATTGACATATAGATAGATAAATATATAGATAAATAGATATATATGTATATATAGATTGATTGAATGAATGAAGTAATAAATATATAGATAGATAGATAGATATATACACACATAGAATGATAGACATATAGTCAAATATCTAGATTTATAGATAGATAGACAGATATACAAATAGACAAATAAACAGAAAAATATATAAATAGATAGAAACATAGTTATATAGTTAGACAGATATGCAAATAGATAGTTTATAGTTAAATAAATTGAAAGAAAGAAAGAAAGATAAGATAGATAAATAGATACACAGATTTACATATTGATAGATTGATAAATACATAGAAAGTGATAGATAGATAGATAAATAGATAGTCAAATAAACAAATAGATAGATAGATAAATAGATACACATATTTACATATTGATAGATTGATAAATACATAGAAGAGATAGATAGATAGACAAATATATTTTGATAGATAAATAGATAAACGATATATAAATAGCTATATAGATAGATAGATAAATAGAATGATAGAAGATATACTAAAAGGATAATAGGTTGGAAGAGGGATAGATAGTTAGATAGTGAGAAAGTTAGATAGATAGATAGTTAAACAGTTAGTAAATTAGACAGTTAGACAAATAGATAGATAAACAAATTGATAGATTGATATGTATACAGATATAGAAATAGTCAAATATACATATACACATATTGATAGATTAATAAATAGATAGATAAACAGATATACACATAGATATATATATATATATATAGATAGATAAAGAAATATACATATAGATAAATAGACAAATATACATATACATAGATTGATAGATAGATAGTTACTTAGATAGATAGTAAAATAGAAAAATAGTTATATAGATAGATATTTTGATAGACTGATAGAGTAAAATATTTGATTGACACATAAATAGATAGATATATATATATATATATATAGATATATATATATATATATATGTGTGTGTGTGTGTGTGTGTGTGTAGATAGATATATTAATTTAATGATAAATAGATTGATAGATAGACAAATAGACAAATAGATAGACTTACAGATTGACAAATTGATAGAATGATAGACAAACAATTAGACAGATAAATAGATAGATATTTAGATAGATAGATAGATTGATAAATAGATAATCAAAAAGATAGTCAGTAGGATTTATAGATAGATAGATATTTTGATAGACAAATAGATAGACAGATAGATAAATGGATAGATAGATAGAAAAATACATAGATAGAAATATAAAATGATAGATAGATAAACAAATAGACCATTAGATTGATAGATGATAAACAAGTGGAAAGATAGAAAGATAGGTATAAAGATAGATATATAGATAGATATATAGGCAAATAGATAAATAAATAGATAGATAATATATATAAAGATAAATAGATATAAAATAGATAGATAAATAGATAGACTATAGATAGATAAAGAGATAGGAAGATAGGTTTATAGATAAAGAGAAAATTGACTAGTCATAGAAAAAAAATAGATAGAAAAATACATATATAAATAGATTGGTTGATAGATAGATACACAGATAGATAGATAGACAAATAAATAGAATGTCTAATAGACTGATAGATAGATATAAATTTATATAGTTATATAGATAGATAATTAGACATTTAGATTGTTAGGTAGATAACCAAATAGATAGATAAATAGACAGATATATAGATTTTTATTGATTGACTGATTCATAAATATATATATAGATGGATAAATAGATTGATAAATAGACAAATAGATTACTAGAAATATAGATAGATAGACAACATGACAGATCAATAAATAAATAGACAAATAGATAGATAAATAGAAAGATAAATAAATATATATATATAGATAGATAGATAAATAGATAGACAAATTGATAGATAAAGAGATAAATAGATACATAGATAGACATATATAGAGATAAAGTGATATATAGACTAGACAGAAAGAAAGATAGATAGATAAATAGATAGAAAAATAGACAAATAGCAAGATAGATAGATAAACAAATAGATAGATATACATACATATATATATATAGAGGCATATAGATAGATAGATAGAAATGTAGTTAGATAGATAGATAGAGATATATATAGATATATAGATAGACAGACAAATAGAGAGATAGATAGAAAGTTAGATAGATTGATATATAGATAGAAAGATAAAGAGATATGCAAATAAATAGATATACATATAGATATAAAGAAATATAGATAGATTTATAGATAGACAAATCGACAAATAGGCAGATAGGCAGATAGGCATATAAGCATATATACAAATAGAAAGATAGAAAAAAAGACATAGAGACATATAGATAGAAAGATAGATAAATAATTTGCTAGATAGACAAATACACAGATAAACATATATATAAATACATATATAGATAGATAGATAGATAGTCAGATAGACTATTATTCGCATAGGTAGATAAACATATATACAAATAGAAAGATAGATAGATTAATAAATAGATATACAGATAGATAGATAAACTCATAGATAGATTATAGATAGTAGATAGAAAGATAGACAGACAGATGGATAGAAAGATAGACAGATAGATGGATGAATATATAGATAAATAGATAGATAGATATACATATAGATAGATAGGTAGATATGTAGATCAATAGATTGATAGACAAATAGAGTGATAGATAGATAGTTAGATAAAAAGATAGATATATAAAAGATATGAAGATAGATAGATAGATAGATCAAAACATTGATAGATATAAATATAGATAGACAGAAAATTAGATAGATTGATCGATAGATAAATAGAAACACAATTATATAGTTACATATATAGATTGATAGACAATTAGATAGTTAGATAGATAGACAGATAGATAGATAAAAACATATATAAATAGATAGAGAAATAGATAGAGAAATAAATAGATAGAAAGATAGACAGATAGAAAAATAGACAAATAGACAGATAGATAGATATATTGAATGACAAATAGATAGACAGAAGATAGATAGATAAACATATCAATAAAGAAAAATATAGATAGACATATAGATAGATAGATAAATAGATAGATAGATTGATAGATAGGATGATAGATAGATATATAGGTAGATGATTGATTGATTGATAGAAAGACATATAGAAAGATAAACACATATACAAATAGACAAATAGCTAGATAGACAGATAGAAAGAAAGAAAGATAGATAGATTGATAGATAGTCATCTAAATAGATAGATATATAGACAAATAAATAGATAAACAGATAGAAAGATAGATAAAAAGATTGATAGATAGATAAAAGATAAAAACTTAGACAGATAGATTGATAGATATAAAGGTAGATAGGCATATATAAAGATAGAAACATAGGTGAATTAACAGATATATATATATAGAGTTCATTAGATAAAAAGATAGACCAATAAAGATTTAGTCATATAGATAGATAGAAATATATATAGATTGATAGATAGACATATAGACTAATAGAGAGAGAGACAAACAAAAAAAAGACTAATAGAAAGATAGAAATATTGAATAATAGATAGACTCTTAGATATATAGATAGTCAGATAGATATATAGATAGACACATAGACATATTATATAAATTTTCATATATACAAATAGATATATAGAAAAATAGATAGATTGATACAAAAATTGTCATATAAATATAAAGACATATAGTAAGAAAGATAGATATATAGATTTACTATTAACTGATAGATAAATAGACAAGTAGATCGATACACATAAAGATAAATAGATAGATAGATAAATAAAGAGATATACAAATTGACAGATATATAAATATATAGATAGATAAATAGATAGATAGATATATAGATAGTTAATTAGATATACAAATACACAGATAGGAAAATAAGCATATATATAGAAAGACAGATAGATAGTGAGATAGATAGATAAAGAATAAGATTGTTTTATAGTTAGATTAATAGAAAGACAAATATAGATATAGACATATATGTATATAGACGAATATGTAGAAAGTTAGATAGACACATTAATAGATAGCCAGATAGTCAGAAAAAAAAAAAAATAGATAGACAGATAGACAGACAGACAGATAGGTATATAGACATACATATAGATAGATAGATAGACATAAAGATAGATAGCTAGATATACTAATGACTAATAGACTTATAGATAGAAACATTGTTATATAGTTAAAGAAATAGAAGGATAGACAGACAGACAGATAGATACATACATACATACATACATAGACTTATAGATTGACAAAATAATAGACACACATATAGATATATAAACAATACATAAAAAGATAGATATACTAATATATATATAGTTAAATATAGATAGAATAATTCAAAAGTTATACATATAGATAGATACATAAATAGACAGATAAACAAATAGATAGATTGATAGATATATAAATAGATATACAAATAAACTGATAGACACAAATATAGTAGAAAGATAGATAGACATTTAGAAAGATAGATAAATAGATAGATAGATAAATATATATCAAAATAGATATAAGGATAGATAGATAAATAGATAGATACACATATTAACTTTTTTATAGATAAAAAGATAAAAAGATAGAAAGATAAATAGAAACATATAAAGATAAATAGATAGACATAAACACATAAAAAAAGATAGACAGATAAACAATTAGATAGATAGATAGAGAAATTGATACATAAAGAGATAGACTATAGAAGGTTAGATAGTCTGATAGATAGAACCATTGTTAAATAGTTTAACAAATAGACATATACATAGTTAGACAAATTGACAAATATAGAGATACGTAGATAAATAGATACATAGATTTATAAATTGATTGATTTAGAGATACACATATAGATAGATAGATAGACATATAGATAGATAGGTAGAAAGACAGAAACTAAGAAAGAAAGATTGACAAATAAATAGATTGACAAATAAATTGATAAATACACAAATAGTTAGATACACAGATAGATAGATAGATAGATAAACATATTGATATACATATAGAAATATAGATAGATAGACATATAGATAGATAGAAAAATAAATAGATATAATGATAGACAGATATATAGAAAAATAGATAGAAAGACAGATAGACATATCGATAAATAGACAAATAGATAGATAAATAGATAGCCAAATAGATAGATTTTATAGATAGTCAAATAGATAATTAGATAGATAGCTAGTTAGATAAATAACCATATTAACATATATATAGGTAAATAGATGGAAAAATTGACAGATAGATAGATATGTAGATTGATAAATAGACAAATAGATAGATAAATAGATATATAGATAGATAAATAAAAAGATAAACACATAGATAGATATATAGATAGATATATATATATATATAGATATATAAATAGAAATATAGATAGATATATAGATAGATATAAAGATAGATATATAGATAGATATATAGAATGATATATAACTACACAAATAAATAGATAGAGAGAAATATAGATAGACACATTGACATATAGATTGATAAAATATTCATATAGATAGAGTGAAAATTATTGACAAATAGACATATAAAGAGATAGATAGATATACAGATATATATATATATATATATATATATATATATATATATATATATATATATATATATAGATATTTACACATGAACACAAATTGCCAGATAGGTAGATAAGAAGATAGATAACTAGACATACAGATAGATAAATTGTCATATATTCTAATACACAGAAAGATAGATAAATAAATAATTAAATAGTTAAATACATAGATATAAAAATACAAAAATAAAAATTTATACAAATAGACTGACAGATAGAAAGATAGCTAGCAAGACAAAAATATAGATAGAAGATAAAAATTTTAAATAGTTAGATAGTTAGGCTGATAAATTGATTGGCTTATTGATTGATAGACAGATAGATAGACTGATAGAAAGATAAACAAATAAATAGATAGACAGATAGACAGACAGATGGACATATATATAGATAGATAGATAAATAGACAAATAGATTATAGACAAATATTTAGATATACATATAGACAAATTGACTGACAGATAGAAAGATTGATAGATAGATTAATAGATAGATAGATACATAGATAGATATACATATAGATAAAAAGTTATTTAAATAGATAGACAGACAAACATATAGATAGATAGACATATATTCATATAGATAGATAGGTATTTTGGTAGAAAAAAAGATGGATAGATAGATAGATAGGCAAAAAGTATGATAGGTAGATAGACAGATAAACACATAGAAAGATAGGCAAATAGATAGATAGACTAATGAATAATACACTAATGGACAAAACACATGTAGATTATTAGATAGATATGTAAATATAAAGTAAGATCACTAGATAGAAAGATAGTTATATAGATACATAGATTTATAGATTGATCAATTTATAGATACATAGATAGATAGATAGATAGATTGAAAATTATATAGAGATAGATAGACAAAAAGATAGAAAAACAATTGATAGATAGATAAATAGATAAATACTCAAATAACATAGAGATATATAGCCAGATAGACACATAGATAGATAGATAGGTAGATAAACACATACACAAATAGATAGATATATAAATAGATAGATAGATAGTCAAAAATATAGATATAGATAGATAAACTAATAGACTAATAATTAATTAGATAGATCGATGAGTGGACAAATAAA